>JAYMFT010298894.1:0-10271 GCA_038088735.1 Panulirus argus | reverse complement strand
AAACGTCTGGGGTAAACCATGGAAAGGTCTGTGGGGCCTGGATGTGGATAGGGAGCTGTAGTTTCGGTGCATTACACGTGACAGCTAGAGAGTGTGTGAGCAAATGTGGTCTTTCCTCGTCTGTTCCTGGCGCTACCTTGCTAATGCGGGAAATGACGATCAAGTATGAGAAGGAAAAAATGGTATAGTCACATAAAGGTAAATCCATCATTAAGGTATGCTACTCATAAAATAAGTCACTTATATGGGTAAGCCACACACAAAGGCAAACCAATCACAGAGATAAGCCACTCATTGAGGTAAGCCATTGATGAAGGTAAACCACTCAGAAAGGTGAGCTACTCACAAAAGTAAGCCACTCATTAAGGTAAGCACCTCATAAAGGTAAACCATTCATTAAGTTGTTCATTTAGGTAAGCCATTCATTAAGGCAAGCCGTTCATGAAGGTAAGCCGTTCATTTAGATGAGCCGTTCATTAAGGTAAGCAATTCATTAAGGTAAACCACTTGTAAGGATGAGAAAGACAAATACATCTACATCAGGATCTTGTCACTGCCTATTACTGTGAAAAGGGTGGACATGGGAGTACATGGGGTACACGCGTAGACATGGAAGTGGGAGTACATGGGGTACAAGGTCACACATGTGAGTACATGGAGTACATAAATGCAGACAGGTGAACAAGGAGGCATATGGCTGGTCATGGGAGTACAATGACTAAGTGGTTGTACATGAGAATACATGGGTTACATGGATGTACATGGTTAGTTCAGTGGATAAATGGCTGTACATGGAAATACGTGGGTTACATGGTTGTACATGGTTGTACACAAGGGAGAGCTAGATAACCAGGTTATCTGCTGGTGGACAGGCTGATTGGATAGACGGGGAAAGGAATGGGTGAAGGTGGGAGGTGCTGCTTAAAGGTGGGGAGAATATGTGGTTAAAGGTGGGGAGAATATGTGGTTCAAGATGGGGAGAATATGTGGATGAAGTGACCTATGATGGGAGTAAGGCCTCCCCATTCCTGATGTATGATTTCATCACTGCTTTTCGCCAGAAGGATATTTGGTACCTACACCTCGTTTTCTACGATTTCACTTCGTTTTCTTCCATCCAACCACCAGATAAAGCTACTCTCAATGGATTATATGGTTTGATGGCTTATCTCTCTTAGTAAAGAGGTTTAAGTACTCTGTTCCATGATACGGAACACCTGTGGGCTGGAACTTGTGTAGGGAATGCGGAACGACCCATGAGCACGAAGATACGACCCTTGAGCACGACGGTACGACACTTGAACACGAAGGCACGACCCTTGAGCACAACAGTACGACCCTTGAGCACGACGGTACGACACTTGAACACGAAGGCACGACCCTTTGAGCACGAAGGCACGACCCTTGAGCACGACGGTACGACCCTTGAACATGATAGCCTGGAGTGTGCCCTGACCCTCAAAAGTTTAGGTTCAAAGGCAACGCCATCTCATCTAAAGGCCGTGTTTGCCGTGCTCAAGGGTCATGCGGTCGCGCGTAAGGGATAGAACTAAGGGTAGGTTTACCGATAAGCTTTCCCTTAGCCCAAGACAGAAGAGGAAGACAAAGAAGGGCGCCGAAGGAGGACAGTCGAATTGCCTTACGGTACGAGGGACAACACCATTACCATCCCTTTTCAGCCGAGGGTAGAAATATTTAGCGTCGCAGAGCATGAGGGGTTTTGCGCTCCGTACGTCAGGAGGGTAAGGTGTATCACCTAGCTCGTCTCATCTTTCCCCTCTGCGGCTTGTGGCAGTCTGCGAGCTGGGACATACTCTGCCCAAGGCCACAAGAGACTCACCACCCAACTGGCTTATCTTATCACAGATTGTGGACTCCAGCAAGACCCGACTCCCTCACCCGACCTCTCTTCTTCGACTGAAGTCCCGGGATGAATGAAGACGGAAGGGTCTCTGGAACCGAGGGTGTTCGATGATACCAAGCTCCCAGTTTCTCCCAAAGGTGTTTTCCAGATCGTAAAAGACTGCAGTAAAGTGTTGGGTGTCGTGGAAACGTACCACTACTCGCAGACTTTGTTCTGAATATAGGATCTGTATTTTCCGATCTATATTCCCAAAAACCTTATTGGCATTGGGTTGGAGGACAGCAAGCCAAAGAGTGTCGAGAAGTTCCAGGGTCTACAAAAGCTCACGAAAGCTGTTGTCTGAGGGAATAAGTCTGTATTTCTAGGCTCCAGCAGGACATAAACATGGTCTGGAGAATGTAATGACTTTAGGTTGCCTTAAAGTTCCAGTTAATGTTGCCTCCTGGGCATTTTCCGTTCCAGAGAACTAGAGTACTCTGTTACTGGAAGTTGTAGGAACAATACTAGCGCCACAGAGGATCGTTTGATCGTCAAAACCCAATGATTCAAAGAGTCACCACATCCTGAGGAAGTCTTTTTTCGCAAGAGACTTAAGAGATGAGCTCCCTCCGGGTGGAAGGAGCGTTGTAAAGAGGTCCTCAGGGTAGGCTCAGAAGACCCAGGTCTCTACCATGGACTTAGATAAGTCGTTTGCATCAAACATTCTGTTCTTTACGATGGTTCCGGAGGTAATCAGGGCAGGTGGTTGGGAAGTATGCCAGATTTCATATATCTATTTCCATGGACTCTCGTGGTCTTAAAAAGGTAGATGAAGAATTCAGTGCAAATGCAGACATTCTATTCGGGGTGAGCCTTTGTTCCACTTGTGTAGTATTGTGTTGCACGATTGTTTTTCCCCCTATAGAGTCCTGGTGTTACCCAGGACCTCTTCCTAAAATGCTGCGTTAGTTCCAGCAGCAGGGGAAACGAAGACTCCCTTGGAGTGAAAAAAGTTCTTTGACGAGACTGTACTCCCGTCGGTGCAACATCGCCGAAGGTGACCTTTCATTCGCGGTGTAATCTTGGGCAGACGGAGTCCGGTAACACCCAACAACAGTGCTTAATTCACTCTCACATAAACAAAATCTAAACAGCAAGTAACAATAGGGGTAAGATCGTGAAGCAAGCATGGTTAATGATAGCAACAGACTGGGCGGTGGTGGGCAATTAGCGGTGTTGCAGATAGTGGCCGACCGTGTCAACGTTATATTGATGACCGCAGTTGTTCTGCATAATTGTAATGCAACTGTTTAGGTGAGAGTGACTGAAGCAACTGTGTGTGTGTGATGTCATTCAGTTATCTACCGAATAATGATTTGTTTTTATTCATTCATTCATTCATTAATTTGCTTTCACTTATAATCTGTCATTATCTATTATTCCACAGCTGTTATAGAATTGATCAGTTAAGCTTAGGTTTGTTTTACATTTACAAATACGTAAAAAAAAAATATAATGTAAAATGAAAGACTCAGTTTAGAAATTCTGAAAGATATTTTTCTACACTTATGTGAAAAAGTTATTCAGATATTATTGATCAAGAAATGTATTGGTGATCATCTGGGCCCAGATGCCCAACAGGTGACATCAACAGCGAACCGACATCAATGGATATATGAACAATAATGAACCGATAAACGCACTGTGGTCAGTGCTCAACCAGTCATCAATAAATGACCGATGAATAGTACGGAAATAACTGAAATATTGATGCTCTGGGAGAACGTGGCCTTCATCAACAGGACCTTGTAAGTACGTGAAGATATATTTACGTGGCCATATATATTTTCACGTGACTTTACGCGTACCTGACCTTATGTTTATTTGACCTTACGTTGATGACCTTACTTCCACGTGACCTTATATCTACGTGATCCTACTTCCACGTGACCTTACATCTACGTGATCCTACTTCCACGTGACCTTAGTTTGGTATACATCTATATATCATAAAACTATTTCCTTATAACATAATATTTGATCTAAATCTTTGACTTAGTATCAAAATCTGTTCGTTTATTGAGATGATAAAACAAAGAAGTATAATTCCTTATTTTCTTATGATCAATATAAGGAGAATCTGCTGAAAAGATGAGTTACAATTTACCAAATGTTATGTGGTTATAAAAGATAATGACAAACAAGCGGAAGAGTTGAACAATTTCGTTCGAAAATCTAATATATTTTGCAGCGAAAACATTGAAACAGATTGACGAAACATAGGCTAATTATTCCGACACAATCATTATGTTCGTGAGGAAATTATCACACCAACGCACGATAATTCCCTTACAATTACGAGACTACGAGACACAAATGATCCATGATAATTCAAAAAAGATTCATATGAACCTCATTTCGAAACATGTGTCGCTGAGAAAGACTCGAAGTTCTTCGAGGCTGTATCAAGAGACCGAAGCACAGAAATATGAACGAAGCTTCACATCGACTCCCTTCATGACCACGACTGTGTGCGCAGACGGAAGAAACGAGCTGTCTAGTTGCATTCCATAGCCCCACGGACATTACCAGCTGTATATAAGACCCTACGTGGACTACGCTAATGGTAGTTATGTAAAGGAAGATGTAGAGACCCGGTGTATGTTAGTAAATGCTGGACTATGAATCACACTGAAGCGACGGACTGTGTGACTGTGTGTTGTTTAAGGGCCAGGAGACGATGGGCTAAGGGCGCCCTCACGCTGCCGGAGGAAGAACTGGCTCGGGGGGGTGGAGACGGCAGCTGGTTTTAAGGTGGCTAAGTTCTAGCTCCCGTAGGAACTTACCTGGAGACATATTAATGAAATTATCATAACCCATTTCGCAGAATCATAAGGAGGCAAGTTCTTTGATTACGTTATAACCTCAAGAGACGGACGATTCGATCGGCACACGCCCAGAGGGACGCCCAAGACGTACTAGACAAGACACATCACTCGGCAGGAGAGAGACAGTTAGTGAAACTAAACAGCCACGGATAAGGTAAACAAAGATCGATTCGATTCAGACGCGCCGTGGATCATGGCATCAGCGTGTCGGAGAAGCAGCCTCAAGTAGAGAGGGCAGAGCAGAGGACTGTGGGCAAAGACGACATCCCAAGCAACGAGGTCATCCTGTACTGAGTGGGAGAGGCGCCAAGAGAGAGTAACGTTTAAAACACTTGTGTTATGTCTCACAGAGTCTCACAAACGACGTTTTTATGAGAACCCATCCAACCTGAGTCTCCAGCTCTTGAGTTGTGGTGGTCAAAGCGAGCGGGCGTACATCCCAAAGCCGATCAGGCGTTGCAGGTGTCAGAAGTCTGGAGAATGTGATAGCAAGGGACACATGCAATACGGGAGAGAGGCGCGGGGGGTACGTACGCTCCCCAGCAACTCCCGACGGGGCAGTGCAAGGAGAGAGATGACCTAACGGAGAAGCCCCATAGGCTGTATGCCCTAGCCTGCTCGAGGGATCATTAGGCACGGAATCGACCTCACTGTCCACTGAGGCCACAGACCGAGCCTGGTAGAGATCGAGATCATATGAGACCAAGCGATTCATCCCTGCTTCATAGTCTCGAACCTCAAGCTGGATCTAACCACCTCAACAGCTTTACGTGGACCGCAAAAAAATAATACCCTAAAATTCCCACCTTTTCCCGACGGGTGAAAACAGAGACTCTCCCTCCCAGCGGATTAAGGCTACAGAACCTGATGTAGAAACATTTCTATGTTCTGCTGTAAAGAGGGAGGAAAGAAACCACAGTGAGGGGCTATAGAGAACCAGTCCCGCACTACAAGAGAATTCCAGCAATGGTTCTCGGAGGAGGGACTGATAGACAGGGTACTAAATGCCCTCTAACCAAACCTCCAAAAGAACGTCTTCCGAGAGAGAAGCGGAACTGGTTTGGTTAGTTCGGAACTGGTTTGGTTAGCTCGGAACTGGTTTGGTTGGCTAGGAACTGGTTTGGTTAGCTCGGAACTGGTTTGGTTAGCTCGGAACTGGTTTGGTTAGCTCGGAACTGGTTTGGTTAGCTCGGAACTGGTTTGCTTAGCTCGGAACGAGTTCGAGAATTGTTCTCGACGAAAACGCATGTGTCTTGAGCAACAGACGCAGGAACTGGAGAAAGGACCTGATCATCTGAGGAGCCTCATACCATGCAACCAGTGAGCACCCAAGACGAGACGTCAGCAGCGCAGCAGACAGCGCCAGCAAAAGCCTGGGGCAGCAGACAGTCCACAGTAATGACGGTCATTCGGAAGCTCAACATCAAACACGCTCTGACACGCACCATCCAACAGCGCTGCCGTCGAGTGAAAAACAAATCAGCAACACTAATGACAGCGGAAACACAAACACTCCTCATCAACCCGGAACAGACTACTCAACACCTTTAACCTGAAGGGTCGAATGAATTCGGAGCAGGGCATCACAGGTACCAATGGAATCGTCACAGACGGCGATGGAAGACGAGGGAGTCATTAAGCCCACGGGGGCGACAGCACTACGGGGTCAAAGTCATCACCTGGAGGCGACAGACGACCTTCAACGGAACTTTCAGTGGGACTGATGAACGACGGAGGAGTGAACATACTGACGGAACTGACGGATTCACAGGATCGGACAGACGGCCGCTTGGACGAAATATTCACCTCCATCAAGCGATAGTGGTAAGAGATGAAACAGACAGACTTCTGCTGCGAGACACGTACCCAAGTGGAAGTAGCGTTTATAATCTCGCCAGTTACGAAAGCACTGGACTTACACAGAGTCCTAGGCAAATTAGGTTGTATGATCTTAGTTAAGTGCGTCATCTCATGCACCTTAGGGTATGATCGAGTACACTGTGGTGGTAACGTAGATGTTAAAGCTATGAAACTTCACACAGAAAATGTCATCATATGTAATATTCAAAGGCATGGTGGGGCAACACCTTAGATTTATATGAACTCTTATCCCAAAACTAAGTAAAGGTCCGTCCATTACTGTCGATTAAGACTTTACTGCTAACCTTCTGTCCTTCAACTCTAGGATTTATAACGCTGCCAGGACGCCTGTAGTAAATGCCGTAGATGAGGTCCCTCGTGTCTCCCCTTGTCAGCCCAAAAGCCTAGACACACATCAGAGAAGGGCCGTCTTGATCTTACTCTTGCATGTGCACTGGTAAGGGACAGACTCAACTTACAGATGGTTTGTAGACGTAATCAGTGATCAGTTTTCCACACTGGCGACTGCAGGCGTGTGTCCACTCTCTACTGTCCTGCCCAGCCTCCCAGCCGTAAGTAGAATATCAATAAAGCGAACTGACGTTGTTCCGAAGTGAGACCGAAGATCGGTCTCTGCACTACGTCCTTCCAAATGACATTCGATAATTAGAGTTGGATCCTACCACTCCCTTAACTCAGGCTGCTAATACGTCTATCCCCTTGCAAATCCTTCATCATGTATGAGGAGAGATAACTGGTTCTATAACAGTTTAAAAGACTCAATAATTGGCAAAACTCTCTCGCTGACGTATATGAGAAACACCCAAAAGTTTTATACAATCAGCTTAGGAAATTTGGGAACATTGGAAACCAGGAGAGACAAATGACTTGAGCAGTGTGTAGCTTTTGTCATACGTCCTTACACGACCTCTGGGGAAAAAATCCAGAAATGCTTCAGGTGAAAAGAGTCCTTCCTCAGCCCACAAGGACCCAGCAGGCCGCCCGGCACCTCTCGTGGGGGAACTTGCATCCCAAAGAGCGAGTGGCAGCCTCCCCAGACAACTACGGGTGCGCCTGGCTACCAACGTCTACGATACGGGTCAACCGCTTCGCTTCGACTGAGCTTCCTGCTGCGAGGGAGGGAAGTTCAGACGCTGTCCCTGGGAAGGACCGGGTCACGTATCCCCATAGTTTAGAGCTCGGGTACTGTATAGGGGAACAGCACACACATAGGCTCGAGTCTTTGCTAGCGGCAGTCGGTTCTCAGTCAATGCAGCTGTTCATCCACCCCTAGGGGTTGGTCGATATAATGGGTACCTGGTTCAGGCTAAGGTGTATATATATATATATATATATATATATATAGCGTTAATGGGATGGCCTTAATTAGTGCGTCATGTGCCCGTGTCGTCTCAGCTAACATAGAAAAAAAAAATCCTACACTATAGGCAAACTGTCCGATGTTTGGCAAAGGTATTAAAGGGAAGCGTTCTTTCTTCTATCTTCTTTACGTTGGAGGTTCCAGTCACGGAAAGAATGTCCACATGAAGGCCGGGCCTTAATTGAAATACAGAGAGGTTAATGAGAAAGAAAATAGAACAGACAAGGAAATTTATCTACAAATCTTATAGGAAGTAGAAAAAAAAAAACTGTCTTCTACAATGTGCAAGGATATAGTTATTGGGAAAGACATGAGAAGGTAGAGAGTTCCAGATCTTCGACGTGTAGGGAAAGAAACAAATTTCAGAACGGCTCAGGCTCGAGTTACCAACCACCTACATAGTAATCCATACTTGGATCTCTAACCAACAGAAATACCCGGAATAAGGCTTCAAGGACATGATTCTCAGTATAGGGCATTAGATAATGGTACACCTCAAGAAGGAGCTTCAAATCCTACTCTTCTCGACCTCCTAATGGAGGAACTCATTAAGACTCCTTCACATGATAACACCAGCCTCCTCAGTCATGCAGAGGGCTAAATGCTTGTTAGCTTTGGGATAAATGGCCTGGCCAGCGCTCAGCATGGTCTTAGCATTGAAGCTCTGCCTTGACCTGGGACTGAAAAATCTCTGTTGTAAAGTCAAAGGCTCTCTACCTCGGCCATAAGGAACCAGCAATACATCCCCCGGTGCAGAACGTAGATCTCGGGGGAGTTCCATAAATGACCACTTGACACGTGAGGCGTGGTCTTCGCCCCTCGCTATGAGGTGCCTAAAGCAACTGTGAGGCGATGAGGAGGACGCGGGTGAGTACACCCACTGGAGCAAGTTGGATGAGACGCTACAAGAGAGACTGGAGCCGCCATCAGAACGGGCTGTGGTTGGGTCGGCTTCCCACCTCCCCACGAACTCACACTTCGAGACAAAGCCAACTGCAGCTACTCCCGAAGGTAAATATCTTACCGACGGACGCGAGAGAGTTCTTCACATAACAGACAGAAGACGACAGGGATATTGTAGGGCTCTGGTGACTCGCTTCAGGGATGTTCCCCCGCCCGTCCATCTGTGCCCGACAGCTCTCCTGTCTTGTGTAGCGATTAATTTAAGTCTATTTTTGGTGGCCTGATTACCCCAGCTAATTACTCTGAATGTGTGTAATCGGTTAGTTTTGGGGCTGATTACCCTAGTTAATTACTTTGAATGTCTTTAATTGGTCAGTTTTGGGGTTGATTACTGAATTGCTCAAAATTTCTATAATAGTCATCCTTGAGGTTGATTCCTTTGGTTTATTACTTTCTAGGGCTGATTACTTTGAAGACATTTCACTGGCCTTTTTTACGGAACTGATCAGCCTGGCTGGCTAATTACTTTGAATACTCTACATGATCATCTTCGATGTTCATAAGCCAGATGATCACATCTGAATATTTTCCACAGCGTTACGTTTGGAGTTCGATGAGAGAACAAGAGCGCCAACAGAACACGAAACGCAAGAGATCATATCGGAAACTCCACGTCATACGTTTCACGACGTCAAGCACGGCAAATGTGACAACGCTTCTGTCGACTCCAGGCATGTGTAAGGGGGAGGGAGAGGGGGGAAGGAGGTGGTTTGTCATGGCATATCTGTACACACTTTGGTGTCTCCTGGGTCGGGCAGTCCGTCCGGCACAGATCGCTCACCCGCGGCTACCGTTCCATTTCTCCCATATTTTTCCCCTTTCCAGCGACCTCAACAACACCAAGGGGTATGGTATGGTCCACCCAGCCACCCATTATCTCCCACCATTACCAGACATAATGGGAGAAGCTGGAGCCCAGACACACACACACACACACACACACACACACACACACACACGTCCAGAAGGCTAATTAGAATGTGAATTACTGTTTGGCCTTTCAATAAGATTTGAATTTCAAATTCAGTTCTCTTGACCTGGCTGGGAAGAGAGGGGCCGATTGGACCAAGTAATTTGCCTTCACTCTGAAGTCACTATTTCTTTTTTCTTCTTCTTTCATCTCCTTCATGGCGGATGCCGAAGGAGGAAGTTATTTTCACCAAGAATTTCTTTTTTCCCCCCCCTAGCAGGCTTGGGCTTAAGCCATAAGAACTGACTGGCTTCTTTGGTACTGTTGCCAGTTCTGATCTGACTGTTACCTCTCTCTCTCTCTCTCTCTCTCTCTCTCTCTCTCTCTCTGTCTGTGTCTGTCTGTCTGTGTCTGTCTGTCTGTCTG
>JAYMFT010298883.1:0-10271 GCA_038088735.1 Panulirus argus | reverse complement strand
CTCTCTCTCTCTCTCTCTCTCTCTCTCTCTCTCTCTCTCTCTCTCTCTCTCTCTCTCTCTCTCTCTCTCTCAACTCATGCACGAATCTCTGGATCAGGTTTAAGTGTTGAAAACTTTTTATACACACACACACACACACACACACACTGCGATCGACAGCTGACCAGTGATCAAAGAATGGGTCAAGTTCAGAGGTCATCACGACGTCATATACCCATGGAATTGTACGGTAGTTCTCAAGGGTCATGCCGTTGTGGGAAGGCTTGGTCCGTCGTGCGGGACAAGGCCTCACAGGGTTCCGGTTATATGCTGAAACTCACATTACCAGAGAGTATATATATATATATATATATATATATATATATATATATATATCCTCAGTACTATTTTGGTTATTGCTTTGAGTATGTACATCCCTTGGGATATCTCAACTCTATTACTTATGGTGATAGTTACCTACAATAGACGAGAGCAAATTGCTCTAGTTTCATACTTACATTAACAGGTATTGAAGGGCATCTAGAGATGCCTTGCAGGTATGTTCAACTATGAATAACTATATTTACAGAAATTTCAGTTTTTCAAAATATTTAAACCTAATCTTAATCATGATTTGGCCTCCCTTGCTCGCCCCCACACCACTTGGCTGCTGCATCGTCAGGTAACTATGTATATGAGGCAGTTCTCAGTAGCGTCTCTCTTTATTCAGTGTTCCTTAGGCAGGAACATCCTGCATGTGCGAAGATTCAGTGTATATTATAGTTCAGCGAGGGAGGAAAAGCTCGCTATTAATGAATGTCTCTTGATAAAGCCATGTTATGATGAAGAAGAGTTGGAAGTTCTTTTCTCCAACTCAACTCCTCACCATCTCCCTCCTCCTCCTCCTCCTCCTCCTCCTCCTCCTCCTCCTCCTCCTCCCTTCGTCCTCCCTCTTCCCCCTCCTCCTCCTCCTCCTCTTCCTTTTTCTCCTCCTCCTCCTCCTCCTATCCCAGCCTCACCCCACCCCGTCCCGCCCCTCCTCATGCCCCCGGGTGCTCCCGCCGCAACATCTAACCCCTCCTCACTTTTGCAGGGTTCGGCCGACTCGAACTACTCTCAACCGTCCTCGGATCTGTCGCTGGACGAGGAGAGGGAAAACCTGAGGCGCGAGACTGAACGACAGGCGCTCTCACAGCTGGAGAAGGCCAGGGTAAGAGCTCTCCTCCTCCCCCCTCTTCCGACCCACTAGCCATCAATGTGTCTGCCTTAGCCCGTGTGTCTGTGTCTGTATGTTTGTCTGCCCGTCCATCTGTCTGTCTTAAGTCTGTCATCTGTCTGTGTCTTTGTTTTGTCTATCTGTCGGTACTTGTCTGTCACTCTGTTAGCGTCTGTGTATGTGTGTGTACGTGTTTGTTTGTGTGTCTGGGTTTTACGTGTGTCTGTGTGTGTCTGTGTTTATGTCCGTCTCTGTGTGTGCGCCTGTATGACGGGGTCGGTGTGTGTGTGTGTGTGTGTGAGTGTGTTTGTTGGTATGCCTGTCTGTTTGTCTGTGTATTTCTGTGCAAGTGTTTATGTGGGTCTTTCTGTTTGTGTGTCTGTGGATGTGCAGATATATGTCTGTCTGTCTGTGACTCTTTATCTGTGTGGGTGTGGACAGGTGTGTGGGGTTTGTGTTGGTGTGGGTGGGTGGGTGTTTGTGTGTGGGTGGTCGTGTTGGTTTGGCTGTGGGTGGCATTGTTGGTATGAGTGGGGGTGTGGGTGTGTATGGGTGGCAGTGTTGGTTAGGACGAGGGAGTATGTGGGTGGCAGTGTTGCTCCGGGTGGGGGGAGTGTGTGGGTGGCAGTGTTGCCTGGGTTGATGGGTTTGGGTGGCAGAGTTGATCTGGGTGGGTGGGGGGGGGGAGGTGCCTCTCTAGGTAGTGTTGGCATCGGTGGGTGGCAGTTTTGGCCTGGTTGGGAGAGTGTTCAGGTGGCAGTGTTGGGTGTAGTTTGCTCTTAGGGCGACAGAACTGGGTGTAGTGTGCCCGAGGGGTGAGAGGTGGAAGTCTTCAACACAAACGATGAATGAAGACAGTCAAGCGTTAAGGTGAGTGAGTGGGAAAGTATGTTCCTCAAGTTAAGACAGGGTGAGGGAGGATGTGGGAGGCGTGTGTGTGTATGTATGTGTGGATGTGACGGATGGATTCTGTGCGTATAAGGGAGTGTCTCTGTGTGTGTGTGTGTCTGTCTGTCTGTCTGTGTGTCTGTCTGTCTGTCTCTCTGTCTGTCTGTCTGTTTTTGTGTGTGTGTGTGTATGTATGTCTGTCTGTCTGTGTCTGTGTGCGAGAAACCTCCAGTATGGAAGCGTGACGTTGTATGAGATCAAAGCTTACGCCAGAGCAGCTACTTATCAATAACTAACATTGATAAATTATCTTACTGTAATTATACCGTTAAAGAATCTAACACACACACACACAAGCTTACCGGCATCTAACACCACCATAACGCCTTTGTGTCGACATTAGTGAAATCTGGCATCATATAAAAGGAACGAGTCAGCCCCGAGCAGTGCACGGGGTTAGGTTAATCTCCCATTTTCTTTGTTTTGCCTGTGACATCCATCCTCTCGTGGTGTTGAAACGGCGACACTTAAATATCCAAACAGTCTGAATAACGTATGAGGGTAATACCCACAATGTAACCTTCCCCCCCACCCCATGTGGAGAGGTGCTGTACCCAACCTGTGTAATATGGAGGCGTCTGTACTCTGGCACCGACGTACCGTCTGGCTCTGTGTTGGGGTACAGAACTCTACTCTGGCACCAACGTAGCGTCTGGCTCTGTGTTGGGGTACAGGACTCTACTCTGGCACCAACGTACCGTCTGGCTCTGTGTTGGGGTACAGGACTCTACTCTGGCACCAACGTACCGTCTGGCTCTGTGTTAGGGTACAGCACTGTACTCTTACTTCAGCGTACCGTCTGGCTCATTATGATACCATCATGGTACCTGACATCGTTCACTCTCTCAACCGGACTCTCCTTATTACAGCACCTCCTCTCTTTTAACCTGTCGTATCTTACCCGACCAAGTTCCTTACGTCATACGTGTAATGTTCCCGGGCGTTACGACTCCAGCACAGTTACCCTCCTCCGTACATTCTTATCTGTAGCCCATGCATATACAACATCTTCGGGGACTACAGTGCCTTCAAACATGCCCTTCTTCGCCCTCCCAAAGAGTGTACTCTCTCTTTCCACACGTAACTCAATGCTCCCAAAATCTCCGACCCCCTCACCCACCCTATGACTTACTTCAGCTCCCATAGTTCCATTCGTTGTCGTGTCCACTCCCAGGTGACATCTAAAACACTTTTATTCCTCCAAGTTTTCCCCATTCAAACTCACACCCCCAACTCGCCTGTGCCTCTCTCTCAGCACCACTTTTATTCAGGTCTTACTCATAACTTTCTCCGTTTACTCACTTTGCCAAACTCCGAAAACAGCTGCCGAAGTTTCTCGCTCGAATCTGCCACCAGCGCCGTGTTATCAGCAAACAATAACTGACTCATCTCCCATCCTCCCTCCCACCCGCCCTTGACACGCTGCAAACTTTCTCAGTTCCCCTCCCCTCACCAACCCATCCGTAAACAGATGAAACAGCCATAGTGACATCATCACACACACTCCACTCCGCAGACCCACCTTCACCTGGAACCACACACTCTATTCTCTCGACGGTCTCCTCATGCTGGAGGTTATACCGCGAATGAGAATTCAGCCCTGGCGATGCTCTATCTTCGTCTGTTGACGAGACAGAGTCAGTACAGTCTTGCCAGAGAACGCATCGCTTGAAGGTAGTCCATACTGTCTGTCCCTGCTGCGGGGCATAGCGCAGTGTTGGAACTACTGGAGCCCTGTGTTTATGTTGGGTGAACATGTGTTAGCAACTCTGCCATGCCCGTCCGGCCAACCTAAGACCCATCACAACCTTCGCAGAGAATGGCACATTCACTCACTCACTTCCAGTCACAACCTTTGGACCTTTAGCTCCAAGAATAGGCATAATGATACACCTCTCAGGGAAAAGAGTATAAAACGTGGGACGCGTGTTCGACCATTGCACGAAAGCTTGACGGTCCAGCTGGCTGTCACACGCAACAACAACACGGGCATTAACTACCTGTCCAACATAGTCCTGAAGCTGTGACGACTGGTCGTGTGTATAATATTTCATGTGAAGGTTGTGTGAGAGAGGTTGGCCCGACGGGCGCAGCGGAGGAGTTGGTAACGCGTGTTACCCAACATAAACACAAGCGTCAGGAGAAGCCAACATATTAGCGCCTTGTGACCAACATAGAGCCTCATATGACCAAAATATTCATTAGGAAAACAGTTCCACCATTAGGAACTCGAACTTTGTTCCGGAAAGAGATGTTGTGGAATCCTGTTGAACGGCAAGTCCCTTTCCAAAAGAACATTAATTCAAGCTATGGGCATTTCAGGAGCGACACTTTAATGACAAACCCGATCGTAAACGACCCCTCGTCAGAAGTGCCTGATGGCGGCAAGCAAGCCCATCAAGCGAAGATCATTGTCGACGGAGTAATTTCTGAGGTCGTTTCGCATTCCTGACTCTTCACCAGACGCTTAGGGGTGGAAACAAAACACACACACACACACACACACACAGTTTTCACGCTGATAAGGTCGAGATACTCTGGCACTCACAGAGGGCGTTAAACGTGACGTCTTATTTGAGGGTATTCCTATCGCCCTGCCAGCAGCCGCACGAGACGCACCTGAGGGAGGATGTGCCTCGCGTCCTGCGGCAGCACGTCGAAAAACTCGCGAAAAGTTTCGCCATTGGCTCCGTCAGTTACAGTGATATGGCAGCGGTGCACCGGTCTCGTCAGACAGGCCTGCGATACCCGAGTATTTTCTAGGCCTCCCGTGTATGCTGACACTGTCAAGGGGGGGTGGCAAGGTGTGTGTGTGTGTGTGTGTGTGACCTGCTGATGTGGCAGGGTCTGGGGTCCAGCTGGTGTAGCAGGGTCTGGGACCTGCTGGGGTGACAGGGTCTGGTGTTGGTAGGGTCTGTGAACTGCTGATGTGGCAGGGACTAGGACAGGATTGTCACCTGCTGGTGTGGTAGGATCTGGGACAGGGATCTGTGACTTGCTGGTACGGCAGGGACTTAGACCTTCTGGTGGGGATAGGTTGTGTGTATGTGTCATCGATAATGTGTGTTGATACATAGATATGGATAAATAGTGTTGCATGATACCTCTGCAGGGAGATGTGGTGCAAGGTAACCCCTGAATATGACAGGTGAGGTTGCAGTGATCGTAAACAGTGCCGGGGTGTATCTGATGATTCACAAAGTTTTAGACACCGTTTGGTGATTCTTGGATAATGTCAGGTGGTATTTGGTGAATCATAGACACTGCGGCAATTCGTTTCGTGCGACAGTGACGGATGGCATTTGGTGATTCCCAGTCGGTGACCGGTGATGCTTGGTGACTCAGAGTGGCTGGTAGGGTTTGATGATTCACGGTGATGGGTGTTGCCTGGTGATTCACAATGAAAGGCGAGGGTTGGTTGATCCACGGAGATTCTTAGTATCAGACAGTGTTTGGAGATTCACAGACAGACGATGTTTGGTGTGTTACGGGGAGAGAGTTGTACGCTCGTGTTGCCCTGTCCCTTTACCATGTATACATGTATTACGTCTTTACTCCTCTGTCTCGATACACACACACACACACACGCCAGTCTAAGCCAGGTACCCATTTATCAACCAGCACCGAGAGGAGGATGAACACCTAGGTTGGGTGCGGGCCAGCTGCCATATCACGCCCGGTGTTGGAACCCGTGTTCCGGGGGGGCAGACTCCGGGCTGACTCATCATGGTCAGTAATGTTAACCTCTCCACCACGGAGGGCTGCGTGTGGCGTCCTGCAGGAGAGCAGCTGAACACCTACGTAGATCATGACATTACAGTATGATTTACTATCGTGTAGAAAGACACCCTGTAGCCTAGAGTCAGCACTGCGGTAATACAGTAATACTAGGAATTATTGCCACGTAGCCCGGACGCGTTTATCAGCCAACTCTAATCATGATATAGATTTGTTTTTCGTACGATAAAACGCCCGTGTCTGTCCCCAACCCGAAGGCGATGCAAGATACCAGGAATTTCACGTACAGGGCGTAGTCGTAGACACTAACCTTCCATGGTAGTAATACCGTCTTGATTTACGATTGCTATAGTGGTGCCTGGAACCACCCATCTCACAACCCTCCGTAGTTGGGTTACTGGTCTTAACTTTACGTCTTGTCAAAGCTGCCGAACTGATCTTATCTTCACTACAGATATGCACCATGCACGCTTCATCTTATTCTTTTCAGTTATGTAATCCGTATCTTTTCGCTCTGCGTCTTTCCTCTCCATCCTTTAAGTCACGTTCTTCGGCGATGGTGGATCCATCAACGCTCGTGTTCCACGGCTCCTCAACATGGCCTGGATGTGAGGGAGGGGATGGGGGTCGTCGGTCGGTCTGGCTTGGCTGGCTTGTCTCCTCTGCTGCCAGCACGAAGCCGCCGGACCTCTGGCAAACGCCACCACGCCAACTTCCAAAACACTCACCCCTTTAATTACCTGTACTCTCTCTTTTTTTCCAGTTCTTTTCACCAGCGTCCGACATCTTTATATCAAGTGTCCCCCTTGTGCGTGACGCTGTTACGTAGCACATTAGTGTAACGGTGCTTAGATGACTTCCCGTGTTACGTATAGTCACCTGTAACCTCCACATTCGCGATTCCATCAGACAAGGAGGCGTCCATACTTGCTAACAGCAAGCAGCAGCGTGACTGTTTTGCCCGCCGCTTGCACCTGCACCTCACCCGAGTTTTTTGACATCATCTGGCTTAAGATTTTGCCTCCCCGCCCCAACCTCGTTTTCTCTTGCTTCGCCTACCGCTAGGCTGTGGGGGACCCTCTGCAAACTTTTACAACATTCCTCGACTGTCTAAATTCCTGGATGGAGGCTGCTATATCCTCTCATCCCCCAGGCTGCGTGCGTCCCTGGACTCAGGCGTCCTCAGCGTTAACACCTCATGGAAAATGGGTGGAAATCTCCCGACGGAAGACCGGGTTAAAGCCGTAGCGTTTTTGTTTTTTTCCATTTTTAAAGGACACAAGGGTTGGGGGGCACAGCGTTAACCAGCCTGTTCAATACTCCACTCCTTCAACATCCTCCTTTACGCCGCAGCCGCACAATTTTCCCTTCCAGTTGGTTCATGCGACCTTCTCCATCTTGCCTACCTAACGATACTGTTCTTCCATCGCTGACTGAAATAGATTATGAATTCTTTCTCTCGTAAAGACTATACTGTCTCTCCTGAGAAATGCTTCCGCCTAGTCTGAGCGTAGAGCGGAGGTGGTCGTTGTAGGAATGGAGGTTCACATCCGCATTCTTCTTCTGTACCAATGTCTTCTTCGGGCACTCGTGTTCTTAGGCCCATTCAGTGCAAAGTGCGGTGGTGGTGGCTTATTGGAACTGGAAGAACTCTCTCTCTCTCTCCTTTCTTCAGCTGCGTCATTCGCATTTCATTTCCGCTTCCTCATCCAAAGAAGGAAGTATAACAGCCTCTTTTCCTTCTCCAGTGGTGGGTCCTTTTTGGGCTTTAGCCAGAAAATGTCTCCTCCAGCTTCACATGACTACCTTTCATTCACATTTCCGTCTCCTCTGACAAAGAAAGTCTTCTGGATTCTTGAATATATATATATATATATATTTTTTTTTTCACTCTCTTTGATTCCACCCTGAGTAGTCGACCGACATTTTCCTTACCCATCGGTGGATATCTTCATAACCTTAAGCCTCTCACCTTGTAATCCCTTTTCGTACGTTTAAAATAATTTTTCTCTAGACACGGGTGCATTGCATGTTTGCATTACGTTGGGGTGAGCACCAGTGATGCAGATGAGGTTACCCAGGACCAGGCAGGCGTAGACGTCTCCACCAGTGTTGGCGAATGGTGGTGCTTGGCTCAATAGCAAGAAGCATCGTTTGTTCTGGTACGCGTTGGATTACCCAGCCTGCGCGATGTGCGGCTTGTTCATGTACCCCACGAGAGAGATAGAGAGGGAGAGAGTAATTACTCATACTTGTACGGGAGGGAAGCTCCATATTCTCGCTCGCGTGCGTTTGTTTGTGTCTGTCTGGCGTCATAAGGTAGCCAGAAGAGTATCGTTCCTCAGCAAAGTACACAGTGGACTGGAAAGCTTAATCGCTAGAAGACGGGCACGTTTTTTAACATGGTAACATTATATACGGCCGGAAGGCTTTTCGTTATTTATCTTAATACTCAAATTAACCAGATTACGTAGCTGCCTCGCTTCGTAAGCGAATGCATTTATATAGTTTAACGACTGTGGATGGATTTGATCGAAGAGCCGATGGAGCCGGTCCGAAGGTGTTCAGCGTGGCGGCAGTCAAGTCAGTCCAGTCAGTCAGCCGGGTTCGAGGCTGTGGTGCAGCCGACGTGTCCTCCCACCCGCGTTCCTCCTGGGTTTTTTCCCGCTGTGCTACGGAGGAACTCCAAGGAGAATCCTCCCATTAAGATCGTACGATGTGGACGCAGTCCTGTTAAGTTCTGAAGTCCTCCTGTCATGGGTTCTTATTCCCACGACCTGTAATGAAGTTCTCCTTTACATAAAGCTATACTTTCTTAAAGCTGCCGAGATGCGGTTACACGGGATCTGATGTATTTTTGATGTCGAAGCTTGTTGCTTCAGATGCTGGCCGTATCCTTGAACTTAAAGGCTTGTATCGTATGGTCTCGTTCTCTCTCCCTAAGAGTTTTACCAAGACGATTGCTATTCATAATCTGTGGTTTGTGTGTGGCGGTCCTTCATCCTCCGTGAAATCAACTTTGCGCCAGAGTGTGTGGTTGTGTTCTCCCCGAGTCACTCACGAGGCTGCTTCCTTCTTCCGTTGGTGAGGGAACGTCGTGATATAATCACTGGTGCAGTTGTAGCCACCTTCCCAAGAGAACTGCACGGTATCCCTGACACACGGCACCGAACATGCCGTGCGAGAGAGGGGGCGTTCTCTGACCAGTCAAGTTACATGCAGCGTTCCTGTAGGGTTATGTGATCACCGTTGAAGTGCGGCAGACGTGTGGTATTCGAGAGAGTCGCCGCCTGCTGCAGGAGGGGGAGGGAGGAGGTGGGTGGATGGGGGGTCAGGAATACTTTCCTCTTGAGCCGCGACCTCAAGACGGACCTACGTACAGGGTACTGTCTGATCAGCTCAACCACAGCTGTCAGGATTATCAAACTGTAGTAAATAAACTGTCGTTTTTTTGCTCAACAAACTAAAAAAAAAAAAAACTTTTTCACAGTTCTTTTTCTGTGTAAGTTGTTTTAAATAAATCAAAAGTTTACCTAAATAAAATGTGGATTTATTCCCTTTTCTGTTGAAGTGGTCAAACAGATGTTCACTTGCCGCTAGCTCAAAGCCCCTCTATCGCTTGCCGCCTCACCCTGTCTGCTTCACACCTACGTTCCCCCTCACTAATACACACCTCAAACGCCCATGTAAATGCTATAACGAACTTGTCTTCATGCCTGAATGTACTATGTGTGTCTTGAGTTGCAACCCTGTTGAATGATAAAGTAGATACCTCTCTCTCTTTTTTTTTTTTTAATCTTTCACTGTTCTGACATAATGCACTGTTAACGGGCGATTGGTCTGAGACCCGTGACCGAACCACAGTCACCGTTGGTCTCATATAACGCCAGTGCCCAGGTAGTGATGCAAAGTCTGTCACTGTAAGGTAGTAACGGTTTGCGCTGAGGTGGGGTAGTAGTGGTGTGTGGTGGGTGTCCCCAGCGATGCTGCCTCCTCTTCCTCACCACCCACCTCATTCACCCCACCTCACCTCAGCGCCACCTCACACTCAGCATCCATGTGACCGATGCTGAGGAAGAGGTTGTTCATGACTGGATCATGTTATAGTTCAAATCATGAGTTATAAAGATTTGTTTTCCTGTTAGAATTGTAACCTTAGTCATTTAGATGATAGCTAGCATGAGACAGAGTAGCCAGTGCATATATATGTGTTTTTTTAATCTGTATCTTTCAAAGCATTTAAGTTATTTGCAATTAAAAAGAAAAGAAAAAATATCTGAGCTTCCAACGGCACCATCACTGCCCTGCCCTGCCCCACCCCAACGATATAGCGTGTGTGTGTGTATATATATATATATATATATATATATATATATATATATATATATAT
>JAYMFT010298862.1:0-10271 GCA_038088735.1 Panulirus argus | reverse complement strand
TTTTTTTTTTTTTTTTTTTTTTTTTTTTTTTTTTTTTTTTTTTTTTTTTTTTTTTTTTTTTTTTTTTTTTAAAGAAGAAGGTTAGGATTACACCATTTGGCCTCGGGTAGTCATATGTGTTTTTCCTTTTAATCAGCTGGACTGGTCTTGCCTGGAGCGAGAAGTTATTGCTCTGGTCCTGTGGTCAGCGGTGGTTATGGCATTTACATCAGGTCCTCTCGATCCGGGTGAATGACTCCCTGTGTCAGGTTTTCCTAAAGATTTGATTTTTATCCTTCACAACTCAAGTGACAGAATCGTCTTGGGTTTTGACTGGACTAGATAAGAGGCGAATAGACCGAAGCGAGAACTCTTGCATGGTTGCAAGTTGCTGGGAGGTTTATCACGTAGACACAACCCTTTCACGTTCCTGTATGAGGCAGACATCCCCTTTGACGGCGGTGGATGACAGGCTGTATTGATGTAGTGTCTTGGTCGGACGTGTGAAGGGTATGTGGGAAGGACAGATAACTAGAACTGGTGGTCTGTGATGACGTTACCTGCAGGAGGACAGTAAGAGCATCTTACATTCCTAATCTGTATGGCGGGGCACAGGATGATAAAGCAGAGTTTCCTCCCCATCCACCTCTATAGATGGAGACAGGATAGTAAAGCAGAAGGCTCTTCCACCCATCACCCCGTCCGACACATCAGCCGGCAGTAAAATAGCTGTAAAGGAGCGTGTGGAATAGAGAGAATACAGCATAGTGACATGGAAATGTTATAAGAAGGTCGGTAGGAAAACGTTTGTATCTAATATCAGCCGCTGATATGTTGCCCTTTTTCTACAAGTATTATTTACACTACTGCCCTCGTGAGCTGGCTGTATGTGTTGCCTATCCCTAGTCCTGAATCCGAGGCCCGCGTCTGGCTGCTGCTTCCCACAGTTTCTGTGTGGAGACCAGCCACTCGAGGATTGACCGTAATGATACCTTCTTTTTCCCTCGAATAGCCAAGCTGTGGAATGGTCTTCCTCCGTTCGACTTTCCCCCATAATATAAACTTGCTTTAGAGTCTGGGCCACGCACACCAGCGGAGCCTTGATTAATTTTTTTTTATCTCGCTCTATATCTCTCACCCGAGATGGCCTTTGACTGGAGCATGTTTTGCCTTCGTCTTGTCGGTCATTGTATAAAAGAAATGTTGAAATCTGTTACTGTCATTCTTGAACAGGTTTACTCGCTGATGATTAATATCACGAAAGTATTTATCTTTGCCGTAATGTATTGATAAGTCGTGGCCTTGGCAACATCTGGTAGGGGATTGACCCCAGCGTTCTGTAACTGTGCATGGGAAAGGATTTATATGTGGCTGGTGAAGACGTTGTACACGCCTTAATGTTCAGAGGGTTGCAAGACCGTGAGCCCGCCCACACACACACAGAATTTGGGCAGGTGTTTGCACACACAGGTTGGTGATGTGCGGTCGGCTGGTGGGTGCCGACCCACATGGGTGAGTGGGTGGTGAGGTGGGTGCTTACCCTATGGCTTTAGGTGGGCGGATGGATGGTGTGGTTGGGTGGTGATTGGGTGGGTGCTGGCCCAGAGATGTAGGTGGGCGGTTGGGTAGAGTGGACTGGTGCTGGCCCACTGATGTAGGTGGGCGGCTTGGGTGGGTGGCTGGGTGCTGGAGCTTGCGTAAACCTGACTCAGGAGGCCGGCCGCCCCCCCGGTATTGCCGGAGCATTTTTACCAGCAAACCGGTCTACTCGTGGCTCGGGTTCCGCGCAAACTGGGGCGGGGCAGCCCGAGCGCTGCCTCCCTGGCCTGGGCCTCCAGCCCTGCTGACTCGAGAGAGAGAGTGACGTGTGGTGGCGAGATTGACGGCGTTATACCACAGGAGCAGCCGTGGGACTGTGGTTAGGTAGTTGAAGGAGGAAACTGTGGTTGAAATGGAAGATAAAAAGAAAACATTCAAATGGGTATATGTCTTTGCCCCATGACCATAACGGTACGACCCTCGAGTATGAGGACGTGGTCTCTCACCTGAAGATCAGAGACCAGGCCAGCATCAATACCCAAGGGTCGTGGCCATAATGGTCGACATTTAATTACAAACGCCCCGTACTAAATGTCATTAAAAACTTCATCGGATATAATCAGATCTAAGTTTAGTGACTGGAAGTTTATGTGGTTTGGCACCACATACGCCACCTTCACCTCCTGCCACGTGGGATCCCTCGTCCCCGAGTTGCAGCTGTGCTTTCATCAAACATGGCGGATCTTAAAGTTGCATACATGACTTCATTTCCCATGTAGAAAACGTCCGGTCAAAAGATCAGCGACGCGTCCCAGTAGGGTTTGATACCTTGTTCTTCGGATGAGGGAATAACGCCACGTAGAATGTGTTCTTTGCTCTCTCTCCACGTAATATTGGAGTTTTTCCATCCCAGAGCGGAAGCCCAGTGTTAGGTAATACACTGGGGAAAGCCTGGAGTACGCGACGCTCACGTTGCCTGCCCACATCCAACACAGATAGACAGATTACCGACGCATTACGGCAGGTCACTCGTTTGGCAGAGGCCAGAAACTTTGCTTGACACTGGACTGAGGTACAAGTTCCATAAGAGTCATTTAGAGGTGTTGAACTTGTATAGCTTAGAAACGAGAAGGTCGAGAGACAATACAGGTATTCAAGACTATCAAAACCTCTGAATATCTTAGTTTACGCTAATGTTTTAAGTAAAGTCTTTATTTTACCTTTAATGATAGTCACATTGTTTCTTAATACGGCCCGGGGGACGTGGCCGACTATTTGAGTACAGTGGGATTCCATAAAGGGATCCTGAAGCGGCAAGAGCAAGGACGGACGTCCTGTATTTGGTCATCATCTCCAACACGCAGACGGACCACTCTCTTCTTATACCCGTGTCGAGAATTTCTGATCTTGTGAAGCCTTGTACTAAATTCAGTGTGTAAATACATTAAATTAGATTTGGATAAAAGAGGAGAGTTGGATCATGTGTACATTCCTTCGGCATACGTTTATCTGTTGCAGTGTTGTTTGAGGTCAGGGGTCATGGCAGGCGTGGTTGAGGACATTGCCATGATTCCAACTGTTGCCTAGGCTGACGGGAGCGCTGTTTGTGGACCCACGTGGGTATGATTGTGCATATGCGGGTGCAGTAGCTGTGGGGTTGTTGGGTGCTGTGGTGCCTACCGAGTGGCGGGTTTGATTGGCTGCCTTTAGAAACACCACTGGATGCAGTGACGCACGCCAGAGGAGCGCGGGACGGCTGGAGTGTTCCATCCCAGGTAGTAATGGTTAGGAGGGAGAGGGGTGGGGGGGAATCCAGGAATGAAAGGGTAACGCTGAGAAGAAAATTGCTCTAAGGACTTTGTCTTGAACACGATTTCTCTTTTTTATATATATATTTATTTTACTGTTTGGGAATTGCAGAATTTCTGTGGGCCTTTCCTCCCTCTTAACAGCCAAACTGAACATGGGAACGACATGACATTTCTGTAGGGGTTAGAATACCTGGGAAACCATCGTAAGGTAAGGAAGGGGCTCAGAGGGGAAACCATCGTAAGGTAATACTTCAGGTTAAGGCAGGACGTATATGGACAGCAGATGAACTGATAGTTCGCAGACGACTTCCACTGGATTGGAACTTGGAATAGATGTGACGATTTGTTCGTCTGGCGACTCCAGGAAAGGTTAGATCCATTGGCGAGGAGAGTGGGGTCTACTATTGCTGATGTACGTCATATGTGAAACGGCTTCAGAAGTACATTCCCATTCATCGTTGACACACATACACACACTCGCACACACTGTTTTATGACAACAGCGAACCTGCTTTGCCTCGTGATTTATGAAATGTGTTCCGAGCAGAAATTAATTGCATGATCGGCCCCTTTCTTGGTCACACGCTCACACCGCCAGAAAAAGTGATCCGGGGTTTATGGTCTTGGTGGACCATGTGTGGTCGCAGAGCTACCCCGGGGAGAGGCCAGCAAGACGGTGCTCGGGGAGGGAGGTGGCAGGAGGCTGTTCGGTGGGAGGCAGGCGGAGAGGGGTTCTCTGCAGGAGGATGGGAGTAGGCAGGCAGAAAGGGATTCGTTAAGAGAGGGAGGCAGGCAGAAAAGGGATTCATTTGAGGGTTGAGGCAGACTGAAAGAGGCGGGAGTATGAGCGTAGACATGAAGACGGAGGGAGGTGGCTGGGAAGGGAGGAGGGAAGAAAAGGAGAGTGGGGGAGGGTAGAATGGTTGAATATGCTATCCTCCCTGGGGTGGGAGGAAGTGTGGCAGCCAGTGCACAACCCACCCACACCACACAGCCGTTTTACATTTAACAGAAACATTAAAGACACAGTACGTCAGATTCCCACCAGACACTTTCATATTAACGTGGAATGTGCCATGTGTAGTCAGATGGGAAAGAATTATCTTTACAGAAAGATTGCGTGTTGTCGAAGGACGGAGGCGGTGGAAGTGTCCGAGATCTGTCGAGAATAATGGAGGAAAACATGTGCCTGCACTCCTGGCAGTGGGTAGGGTGAGTGGGTCACAGGGTGAGAGGGCGGGAATCAGTTGTGAGAGGGGGTGTGTGTTTAAGGTCGGCCAGAGGTGGTGGGGATGTAGTTATCGACCTTGTGTACCAGGCGGGCCAGCACAGTGACATTCCTCCACTCTCCCACCAGCGCCCCTCACCCTACGCTTGTGACCAGGGAGAGGCGCCTCGTCCACACTCTCCCACTTCTACCCTCGCTCTACGGCTATGACCAGGGAGAGGCAGCAGCAGCACCTCCACTGTCTGAGGGCCAAATTCCTTACTCTACAGTCGTATGTCGCAGAGCAACACGTATAAGTACGGGTCCCATTCTTAAGCTACCTGGATGCCACAGGATATTGATCTGGCGAGACTAAGGAGGAAACAAAACTGTTTATTTAGATCGAATGAGTATGGATTCCGGAAGCAGGTCTGTATACATATGGTCTACTGGAACGCCAGGAATGGAAGCTGCAGGCGTTCCATGTCCCGGTTTCCTCCATGATCCTGTCTGTGTTGTTGTTCTTGCTTCGTGGCTTCTGCCTCGGCACCTGTCGCTGGGAGATACTGCCCCATTTTTAGTCGGCGACACCGTCTTCGCCTGAATGGCGTCTTGGCGCTTGCTAACACGACGTTTTCTGTCGTATATTTATCTTCAGATTTATGGCAGATTGATACTTGCTTTTTGGAAGTGAGATGGCGGGCGAGGGGGCACTTAGATCCCCGTTTGTCGTGTTTATCTTTATTGTGGTATGGAAACGACTGCCTTTGGCAGAGGCTCGCCCGCCCTCATATATTTTGGCAGAGACTTGCGAGCGGTGGAGATTATTTTGGCATGGTTAACCGCTGCTGCTGCTGCACCTTCTTCGTCTTGGTCTTGACTTGAGGATCGCTGCGACATTAGCAGCAGCAGACCAGACTGGGCGTCCGCTATCTCTCAACAGTCACTCACTGTTATCTCGGCCACGCTCGGCATCCTTTACTGTTCTCGCCAACTAATGTTTGCATATTTCGTATTTTTCTGTTTTTTCCGCATTGATGATGCACTTAGATAACGATGTATGATGATTGATGGCGTTGATATCGCGCACCGCGTTTGATACTGGTTTGGACAGGTGGTGATTGGGGGGGGGGTGGATGTTGCTGGTAGTCAGTGGCCAGTCGTCGGCTGGCCCCCTGGGCCTGGTGAGGTTGGGAAGCCCTTCTCACCAGGCACACTGACGGCTCGTCCTCCTACAGCAGTAGGCAAAGGTGGGGAGGCTGTGAAGAGCTTGAAGATTTATTACAGAGGTTCAGCCCCACCACCAACCACCACCACCACCACCACCAGCAGTGGTTGTTGGAGTGAGCCGTCTGGAGCCGTCAGGGTGGTTGAGGGGGGGGGGGGTCGGTGTTTACATTGGTGCTTGCCCTCGCGAGCTAAGCTGTTTATAGACTGCCATGTTCGGACGGTTTATGGCGATGCCCTCCCACTGAATGCTGCACAGAAGGCATCTCTGTATCTCGTAGATTTTATTTATTTTTTCCGACCTTTCATAACCAAACTCAAAACTTTGGAAAATTTTTATCCCAGCCGGGACTCTCACCCTGGCTGTATTGAAGGCGCTTCTTGTCCGCTCGTGTTTGGGAGGGTGTGGCATTTAAATGTCCGCTGTGCATTTTCCCCCCTCGACACAGGAGTTTTTTTTTTCATGGTGCTAAAGGGTTTCGTTGTCACCCATGTAATTTCGTTGTTCCAAGCTGCCTCCTGGGGCGGCTTAGCGCCTCTCGCACACGCGGCTCCAACAGCCTGGAAAGTCCCGTATGTGTTGTGTGTGTTTATGCGATTTAAGAACATATATATGAGCAGTTACATGCGTAATTTTTCTTCGTGATGCGTCCATACCTCCTGCCGATGACTGCTACATCCTGGTGGTGAAGTGAACGACCCCTTGAGGTCTGGGGTGTGTACCGCACGTAAGTGTTGACGGTCGGCACCGATGGGCCAGGTTTGGTTTGTGTATGATACATACGTAGCGTCCACGAGGGCTGGGTGTCTGTTGGAGGTGGGTGTCTGTGCACGTATGTCTGTTGGCTCCGTGCCCTCACGGTATGATGTTGTGCTCGTTAATCATATATTTACGTTGTTATATTTTACCATCTTCAGGTATTTTGCCAAAAGTATTTCCTTCGTCTTTCTTTCCATTTTTCATTGTTTTGCGTCAGATTTTATAGACATTGTTGCCGAATTTGTGCTGCCCAACACACAAACGCTACTCTGACTCCCGGCCAGCATTGTAGTAGGTGGACAACGTAAGGAGGGGATGCTCGCTGGGCTACAGCCCGTAAATAATTGATTTGCCGCGGGCCGAGGGCCAGCCCTGGGACCACTGCGTTGTGGGGAAGGTTGTAGAGGATGTGCCGTGGTCTGGCTGGCTGTAGAGGTGGGATGGGGTGGGGTGCGGGTCCCATATGTACTCGTTCCTGGTAAGCTGATCAGGATGGGGGAAAAGCTTTAGTCGAGCTTTGGTGAAGACAGCGCCTGGTGTATCGGGGAAAGCTTGAATGAACCTCGGCTGAGTAAAGTACCCCAGATGGGAGGAGGAAAGCCTTAGATAAGGTCTGGCTGCATACGGCTCCCAAGGTGGGAGCTTTGGTGCTTCGCCATAATGGTTGAGACAAAGAACTTGGGTTAATCTGTTTATTAAGAGAAGAGGATGATTTAATGAAAGATCTCATGGCTAATGTGTGGATGAGGAGATAATTAAACGTTTAATGGAAGATACACTAAATGTCACTTAGAATTAGTCTGTTGCAGTTTATTCCCTCGAGGCATTTTATTGCTGTTCTTTAAACCTCATTTTTAAAAGTTTATGTGTTTATGTAATTACTGCATACTGCTTAAAGCTTGGGGAAGAGGGCAGGGTCCCCTGCGGGGCCGTGTGCACCATTATAATCAGCACAACACTTGGTGCCACTTTTCCCCGGCCCGGTCATAGCTGCCCCGTAAGTTAGTGAACCCCCCCCCCCCATCTCCCTGCCCCATCATACCCGCCCCAGCGCTCGGTGCTGCAGGAGGTTGGGAATACTGCAGGAGAGCAGCAGCGCTGCCCTGCGAGAGTGAGGGCTGATCGTGTTCCCTTCCCCAGATCAGGACTTGGCTGGACGAGGCACAGCTGGGACTGCTGGCCACTCCCCGAGCCTGCCAGGGATTTGCCAAGCCCCTGCCTACCCAGGGACTCTTGACTTCCAAGGACTGTAGGATAGGCATAGACAGACTTTCAAGGATAGATAACCATATTGAGTTATGACGAATAGATAGACTTATGGAAATTGGCTATAACTTCGTCTAGCTCCGGACTCAAGCATATTACAGTTCGTGCAGTTGGTGAGGAAAGAGAATCACTCACAATCAGGCTAATCTATCTGTAAAGACTATTAGGATAGCAGACAGATCAGTGCGATCTGTGGATGTCCTGTTGTTGACCCAGACCTCGTGTTCTTGGTAAAAACCGTCAGTACGTGTTTTGATAATACATCATTGTATCTCTTGACATTGGCCCCCATGTTGTGGTGCGCTGGAGCCAACTTCAGCTTTAAGCGGTTTAAGTCTTTCTCTGCACATATGGATTGTCTGGTTACTGCATAGCTCCAAATAAGAGTATTTCCAGATATCAGTAATTTCTTACATAATTACAGTGACCTATTATTCAATCGAATTTTTCTGTTGACCTCCCCTGTTCCGGGAGGGCGTCTGTTGAGGATTTGGTCTTCTCGGCAGAGATGGCAAGTCCTGGGATGTCTGCGGGTGTGGTGTGATGACATGTGCTGTTGTGGTGCTCAGCTGCAACTAGAAGACGACGGATCTCTGGTGGCAGGAGATGACGGTGGCGAGTATGGTGCAGTGTCGTCCTCCTGATGTGGTGATGGTTGGAGAGAATCGGGAGGAGGCTTTGCAGGGTGCAGGTTTAAGGGGGATAGCGAGGATGTGTATTGGGTGTTGAACTTGAAAAGTTGTGCCAAGTTATGGGCGGGTTAGCGGCAGGGATTCAGCCGGTGAGTGGGCCGGGCCCGGCGAGATGGTCGGCTCGAGAATGACGGGCTTAAAGTTGTACGGCCGAGAGATGTGCACGGCCGGCCGAGGAGGGAGCCCTCCAGACTCTACCTCGACGCTTGCAGTTACGACCCACCGGCGAAGTAAGAGCTGGGCACGACAGGATCTCCTGCAGGGTATTATCCCACGGTCTCGTCAAGGGGAATTCTAACTTGAAACCGCCTCAGCAGTTGCAGTCATCCGGTCCACCTCTGCTGAAGCTACTGCAATGTTCCTTTGCTCGTCGTGCAGTCGTTCTCCTGCGACGACAACTTCACTGCCTCGATGCCCGTCCGTCTGGTCGTGATGGTCGGTGCCGGGTTGGGCCTGAGGCATGTCACCTGCCAGGGTCATTAAGGCTGTCAACGTCAAGTTATGACCACCACACGAAAAATCTTTTAACACCTTCTTCATGTGTTAAAAGATAATTCTCATACCACACACACAATCACCGTCTATATGGCCCATGTTGGTGGGCAGGGTTGACCCCGTTTTCCCTTGCCTCATCTGGTACCCCTCCGTATGCGTGGAGACAGGTCAGGAGTGGGGTTGGGTGGCAGGATGGGTGGGTGGGTGGGAAGGTGGATGTCTCAGGGGGTGGCCTTATAAGCCAGGCTTGTGGAGGGGCGCCATCGTAAGGAGGTGAGGGACGGGCGTTCCTCGGGTTAACACTTACCACCACCCCCTGCTGACGTAACCCAGATCCTCCTTGTTACCAGGGTGATAACTGCAGCTGACTTAACCTCAGGTCCTCCTGGTGACTAGGATAGTGGCTACTGCTTCAGACATGTTTATCTACTCACAGGTACACCGCTGAACTGTTTATGTTAATACAAAATGATATTTTCCGTTTGCGGTAGAAGGTACAAGTAAGAGTGTACATGTGGAAGCATTGGACAGATGGAGTGGGAGACGTGAATAGGGCTGGGACATTACAGATGACGAGGCCACGCGAGTGATTAGGGACCGGATGCAATGGAAGCATTCGACATAAAGGTACGAATGGAGACGTCGGTCTCATTTGACGAATCGACCAACTGTGTAAAGTGAAAAGGCGAGGAGCGCTTCGTGAAAGTATTCAAATCCATGATTCATCGTAAGATACTGGGCCTTAGTTGAGGGTATGTTTGAATGGATTCAGGGGCTGTATATACGTACATACCCAACCCATGAAGACTAGTAATGGAGTCAATGAGGAAAGATGTTAGATGGAAGGAGGGGCTCCCGAACCTTATTGTGTGGTGTGGTTAGGACCCCCAGCTTTGGCTGTTGGTATTCACCTCACGTCTGGGGTCAACTCTCCTTGGAGCTACCTCCTCCTCCCATGGCTACACCGGCGAGGGGTACCTACCGCCACCTCGCTACCCCTCGCGGTCACGGCCGTACCACGCCAGCGAGGGGTAATCTTCCTGCTTACTATCCTTGGTTCTCATGGCCACATTACACAGAGAGACGGGTACCACCTTGGCAACGAGAGGCACCGCCTGTCTACTGTCCTCTGGCTCCTAGGCCATGGCAGTGCCTGGTCTATACTGGTCCTGTGCCCAGTTAGCTCCAGCCAGGAAAGAAGGGGCCTTCTCACGATTACTTTTTTTCTATGTTAGCTGAGACGGCACGGGCAGCTAAGGCCCTAATCAAGGCCATCCCATTAATGCTATATATAT
>JAYMFT010298851.1:0-10271 GCA_038088735.1 Panulirus argus | reverse complement strand
TATATATATATATATATATATATATATATATATATATATATATATTATAATCCTTCATCCCCACTCCCACCCCTACATTCACCTGTCTGAGTTATTTGCTATTATTAACTGCTTTTTTTTTCTAAATATTGCTGTATTAAATCTACTCACCTCTCCAGAAGTTATCAGTATTGTTAATTACTCTCAACGCTGGTATTAACAGCCCTACTCACCTCTAGGGGTAATTAGGAGAACTAACAATTGATACGCCGCTTCAGTAATGCTACTCACCTGCCCACGGTTAAAGGTACCGTTTATTATCTGCCCTTACGTTGCTGTAATGACCACAGTTCCTGGCACAGGACATTGATAAAAACGCACCATCTGTTAATCACCACCTGTCATGATCGATAGTTAAGTATTATTGATTGTCCCCCTCTCTCCCCCCCGCACCTACCTGTCGTTGATATGCAAATGAGTTACCTGTCTACGATTATTTGTACTATCACTAATTGCCCGTACCTGTCGTTTGCTCTGCTCACCACTCCTGTCCAGGATGGCTTAATGACGTTCTCACACATTCCCAGTCTCAATATTTTTACTGTACGTAAATTTGTCATAGTTGTTTGCACCTGTTATGTGCCATGTATTTTTACACTTGTGCTGATTCGTTTTGTGTCAGTTACTCCTAAATCTTTTTCACATGATAGGGTTTGGTTGTCAACACCAGATAACGTGCAAGTCGAAAGCTGTACTTTCCATATATATATATATATATATATATATATATATATATATATATATATATATATATATATAAGGATTACACGTTTTAAAGTCACTGAGGACATTTTTAAACTTTTTCTCTTAGTGATTTAAAGATTCATCCTACTGTTTTACGCATCTTGAGTTAAGGAATGTAAATCCGTGTAAATATAAAGATAATAAACCATGTAAAATTTACATCTATATAATGAAGTAAGTGCTTCCCAATGCTGGGAAGAATGTAAAGTAAAATATTGTCCACCTCGATTGAATTCATATGTAACAAACAGGACTGACTAGATTGCTATGATCGAAAGTAGATTAGATATTTTTTTCAGTGGAAATAAAAGCGTATGAGTTGAAGAGAATCGTATACGCAGAGAATGAATTATTGCGTTCCGTTTTCTGTACAGTATGCGAAAAAGATCTTTTATTGTAAAAGATACGAAAAACGCAAAATGTTTTTTAGTATTATCTTCTCCCCCCTCTTCCTCAGCAGGAATAATGTCACCATAATTGACTGTAATTTGACAAGACCTCATCCTCCCCTGTCTCTCCAAACAAAATCCTGGTCATTTTAAGACTGTTACCACGCCCCTAATCGACGCTTCATTCGCAGGGGAGCAAATCCCCAACCCTCACGCGGCAACAGGCCCCCTCGCTGTCCACTTCATGGTTGTCAACAAAGAGTTTGAATATCGCACTGGGGGAAAGGAAATCCACCTGGATTACTTTGTGATACAGCTCTTACTCCCCTAGCTCCACGAACAGCATACTGTGTGGTATAGAACATAAGTCCGTTGAAGAAGAAAAATAGATATATATCTATCTTCTCATTCAAGGAGCAACGATGAATAACAAAGCTTTTTACTCAGAATAACCCAGACTTTTTATATTTGATGTAAGAAAAATAAATATCGCTTGAAAGAAAACATTTGAAGTATTGATATATTTATTCGTTCAGGAATTTTTGCTTATGGCAATACTTTTAACCTAACCTGTGAAAAGATCTCACAGTATCTTCCTAAAGTAATTCTCCAGCCCAAGAATATTCAGCGCCTTTGCTGGAATTATTTTAGATATCACCCATCCTATGCCAAGAATTTTACAATGAAAAAAAAATCTTCCTCTATCAAGGAATAAAGTACTGAAACTGAACTGAAATTTTATACTCCAATACTTGTAGCTACAGATTAAACAAACATGAATAGTAGCGCACTGCGGACAAACAGCCGAAGATGAGGATGAAAGTTATCGCATCAAATCATGTTTCTGTCTCAGAGCAAACTGGATTATACCAGACTTTAAGAATAATTAGAAACCGTATCGGGAAATAACAGCATTATCTGTAGTGGCTTAGAGTACGCACTGGTCTATGTCTTACATAAAAACCTGTTTTTTTTTTTTTTTTGTGAAGGAACTCCTCGAGCCCTGTGTCCTGATCCAGGTCGTCAACACCACCCAATTATATATTATATATACAGTAATCCCGGAGACGCTGGGGAATAACACATTACAAAAATCATTGATGAACCTGTAACGGGAGCAACACAAACACCCAGGCCATCAGCATCCCTCATCTCCCAGTCTCAAAAATAACTATTCAGTCTGGAAAGATCGATACGTGGCTTCAGAACCCAAATCAGCACAACCTTGACGAATTGTTGCCGTATTACGAACAGGAATCATCATGTTGGCTGCTTGGACTCAAAAATATTTTTGATCTAAAACCCGAAAATGTAGAAAATGTTTATAGTGGCGAAGCATTTGCTCTCCAGCTTTCCGGGTTATTGGGAGCAGATAAAAACAAAAATAGTAATACTGTTAATTCGAGAAACGCTCCCTTTGAAAACCATATCAAACGTACCCAGTTTATCACGCCCTAGCAAGGCAGCTTAGGGTGACAGGGAGAGAGTAGTAAACCGGTACATATCAACGCGTGAGGAGAGGAGCAGGCCAAGCGGGCGCCCAGGCATAAACTGGGAACCGTCGTCGGCCAAGCACAGTGTGTGTGTGTGTGTGTGTGTGTACCCCGCTGCCGCCTTGCGTAAACAAGATCTGTTCTCGATAAATGCGGCTTCAGAACCCAAGGAAGGACTCCATTTACCCAAAGGGCTTGATTTAAGGCTAGGGAAAATTTCACCACTACGAAGTAAGGGAGGGATACAGAAGGGTCTCTACAATATCAGAATTACGTGAATCTGAGACAAAAATATAGAATCCCCTTTTAAAAAAAACATTGGAAATTTGCATCTCAGTTTTCTACGAAAATAACATTCTCGATATTTATGTAAGAAACTCATCTATTTTCTTGCCAATCGCAGAGATGATAATGTTTATCCATAGGAAGAAATAATTGTTAAGTTTACGTAAGGAAATTAAGAAAACTGCAATGTCAATAAATAGTAGATATTTTAAATTGCGGACTCGTAAATTTCATATGGACGTTTAACATCTACTCTTGTTAAGTACACATTAAGCAGAATTCACCGACTGAGAAGCACACAGGTTTAGGTAATTCATTAGTTAATGTATTTACATTTTCGCATAATGTTTAGATAAGTAATACGAGTATGCATATAAAACTCTCGGTGCTAAATAAATGTCTTTTAAGTACAAAGAATCGTAGCAGTTCTTCATGAAGCACTGTACTGCTCGGCAATTGACCAGGTGCGACGGAAAGGTTCACAGAGTAGACATAATATAGCATTAAGAACTCGACAAGTTATTATTTACGAAGCGAGAGAGGAAAATATCCGTCTTTGCTTCTTCTTCGCCCTCGACCAACCTTTGCCGAAGAACAGGCGTCCCTTACCTGTGACTGTGGTGTAAGACAACCTCACACCACCCGTGGGAATAACGTCAGTAGAGTCGTGTTTCTCATCATCTCACACTCACCCCCCCCCCCTCCCCTCCTCACATCACCCCCTCCCCACCACCTCACACCCCCCCCCCTCTCCCATCTGTAAATTCGAAGGCATCAGCTTTCTCGCATGGTATTTCTCATCAAGGCTTTCCAGGTGACCTTATGACATCTCCTCGGATTTCTCAACCCCCATCTCTTCATTTCTTGACCCCCCCCCCCCACCTCTGTGTCACGCTCCCAAGTATGTTATCTCGGCAGCTTTTTCCCCCCTACCATTCCCTCCCCCCAACTCACCCCTCCTATCCCCCAACCCCCAACCCCCGCCACACCCCACTACATCTTTAGCCTTTGACGTCATCCAGCTCGTATATGCTTGGAAGTATTTACAGATTTCTTCTAGCACGATTGCAAATTTTTGCCTACTAATCTCCGTGTACCCATTTCTGGTATTTTCCACGTCTTGTTTCTCTTCCAGTATATATATATATATATATATATATATATATATATATATATATATATTGGCTTCAGTGCATGAGTAGTAGATTAAATAACACGGTTTTTTTGCACCCTTCAAAGGTGAATAATTATGCAATGCTCTTCATTCGCCTACTGTCCATGGTAAGTAGACAGGTAATACAGTTTTTTGTATCTTTTTTACCTCTAATTTACATGACCTGGATACAGTTTTTATGATAGTTTTACATGCATGTGACGATGGCTGGTATAAAAAGGCCCTTTTTTTTTATTTTAGTTCTAGATCACGGCTGTATGGTGGATTGAATCATGTCACTTAGGAAGTGATATTTAAATCATAATTTTGAAAATTACTACCCATTAATTCATATGCATAAATGAGAATTTTTCGATTTTTTTGCATTTTTTTTTTAGAAACATTTCCCTAGAAACATTAGATAGTATGAGTTATATATGTTACACACACTTACATACACAAATCGGTTTTGAAAGTAACTACCCAAGGATTCATTTGCATAAATGAACGAAATTTTTTCGTAGATGTATTTTACCTAGAAATAGTTTCTGTTAGAAACATTAGAAAATATGAAGTATGTGGTTACACACCTGTCTTTCAGTTCATAAGTAATTAGATAACGTGCATAGATAATATTTGTGGAAAACTGAGTGTAACCCCGTCTCTCGAAAAAAAAAAAGCAAAATCTTGGAAGTTTTCAGTTTGGTGCTTAAATCTCGGTGAGGAGACCGTTAGGGTGAATCATTCCTTCGGTGGGAGCACGTGCGAGTTCAGAATAATCCTGGATATTTGAAGAAGGTGTTTTAAGATTATTCGATTGATGAAGTCTTGCCGAATTAAGCTGTCTATAAGCCTTAAGCCAGAATAACCAAGCCCCCAATAGGGACTCCAAGTATAACTGTACGTCTTATACATACGCACGGGTTAACATGGTTGTCCCAAGGAGGGCAGACCTAATTTCGACTTCCCCTGTATGGCCCTTTGTGGTGATTTAATTTCCTCCTCCGTCTGCCTCTCTTCCTTACCTTCCAGTTTGTCGTCAGAGACAAATAATCTTCCCTGCAACTGACTAACAACAGGGCCTATCATAGATCATGAAAGCAGAGAGTGTGTATTTGTAAGGTATTAGAAGCTAAGGTGTCAAGATCAACCGTGTTCATAACTTAAAACTTTACGGCCTAAATTAAACTTGCAGTTGATAGGCCTAAAGCCCAAATAACCACCACCTTTTACATGTGCTGGGTGTTAGAAGTAACGTGTTTGGCACAAAATGTACTTTTGGTAGACATGAAATCTAATCTCACAAGCTGGCCATAAACTACAAGAAAGAAAACTAATGTATTACTTGTAAATTAAGTACGACCGATATAAGTTTAACTATTTCTAGCTTAATGGCTTTTACAGAGATTGATGACCTTAATAACACATCTTACGTACAGTTAAGTGAACGGTCATGGTATGTTTTGACGCAGAATACTGATTACGGATTAGTGACCTTAGCTGTTAATAACCATCAAATCCGATAACACGCATAAATACATAACTAATTGGTATATCTGCTGGAGATTTTTTTTTTATTGATCGTTGAATATTTGCTAACCTATAAATCTGAACGTACTGTCAGTGCCTGTACGAGAAGCTTGGAACCTGCCTACCCAGTTATGGTACCGGTTGAAGCAATCAGACTGAGCTTCAACTTAATCCATCATGCCTTAATCTCCTTTAGGTACGTTCTCTGATGCTGGTCTTCCGCGTTAGAGAATATTTGCGACGTATTCTATTTTCAACCAATCAGCGCTCGTCTTAAAGATGACCAGCCCATGACAGCTTGTGTGCCCTCTGCCAGTCAACGTCTGTCTTGCATACTAACTTTTTATCCTCAACCAGTTAGTCTCCCCGTTACAAAGCGTCTAATGTTTAATTTCCACCAATCATTGTTCTTCTATACGTCGGGTAACGTAATGATAACCACTTCAGGATTTTCGTTCATTTCATTCCCACTTAAACGTTTTAAACAGACGAAGTGATTTTTTTTTTACTCAGGATTATTTAATTAAGTGATTGGTTATAAGTAGTTGTTTTCCTCGTTCAGCCGTTGATTGGGTAAACTGGAATCTTTATCAATCTTCGAGTGATGATTGGTAATAAACAGTAGCTTCATTTTTATGTTTAGGAACTGGCAGTCTGTGAGAAGCTAACGGCTGTCTGTCTGTTCTACCAGTGGCTGGGTACAAGTGGTCTTCGTAGTCTATTCAGGTAGAGGTTGGGTAGGCTGTCTTCGCGTTAACTGCTTTGATGAAACGGCTCTTCTGCAATAGTCTGTTCATTCAGTCATCGGTTACAGAGTAACAACGTGGTGGATGATGACCATCACGACCGCTGGACTCCAGCTGGAGTAAAGGACGCGAATGGCAACACCAAGCAGAACGGTGGCTGGTAATAATAATCCCCCGGCTGTAGCCAGCCGTCATGCTAACCTACCCTTAGGTCCACCAACCTTGACCAGAAGCCGGCTGGCCAGATCCGCCACATACTCTCCACCACACGTTCGCTACATACCACTCCTTCCCTTTCCAACCTCATGCAACCCTTCCACAACCAACCACAGCTGTGTGTGCTCGACATCCCATCACCGATCCAAAGCGCCGCAGTCTGTCACACCCCCAACCCAATATACAGCACTTCGGACCGCAGCACACCATGCAGCATTTATCAACCTTGCACCGTAAAGAAAAAAAACACTTCACAATAAGGCCACAACACTCCCATAGCTCATAGACTGCGAGCAAAACGTTCAGAACGAAGGACAGCCAGCAACACAAGCACCATTCAAATATACCTCACAACATTGAATATTATCCCATCATACTCAGCCCTGAGGATGATTTGTCACCTAAACAGTCACACTGGAGTAAATGGATCACTGTCTAATCATGTTCACTTCAAACTTTATTCATTACTTATAACAGCTAAAAAGCATATTGATCACGCCAGAAATACCCTGCCCGTTAAAACATATCCTGAAGCATATCAAATAATTTCCCAGGTTGCCTCACTTGTTGAAGGGTGGAGCGCCAATAATTCGAATTATTCAGGGCGGCAACAACAGGCTTTCCATCCAGTTAAATTATTCAGAGTTAGGAAGGGACGCGCTTGGTCGTTTGTCTGGCAGCGGTGCAGCGCTCCAGAGATGACTTGTTGATATCGGCGCCTGAGATTTGCAGTGGTGGTGTCGTACAGCACTTTTTGGTCTTATTATTTTGAACTATTTTTCATTCATTTTGAAATTTAGTATGATTTTTGAAAGGTTAAAAGAAAAACAGCAGTATTGATTCGAGAGAGTAGGATTATGAAAGAAGTCCAGACACAGCAGGACAAACGTATGATTTTCAAATCTCACGGACGTAATGTGACAGGATTGCAGTATGGCGGCAACAGATGAAAAAAAACAGTACCTGCAAAATAACCTTGCAACGGAGAGCAGCTGGAGCAGCAACAGTAGGAAGGGAAAGAGGCTACAGCAGCGTATGTATTAGCAGCAGGAACTGCTGTGTGAAAGGTCAAACATATAGAACTTCGAAGCAGATAATGTTAAAAAAAAAATGTCAACAGAGGTATACCGGAATAGCTAAGACAGGAATTGGAGGGAACAGAAGCAACTCTTTGAAAGAAGAGCAACAGCAACGGTGTAAAAGGTAAAGCAGCAACAGCACTATAAAAACTTATTGAAGGAGAACATCAAAGCAGATGGGGCATTACGGGATGTCGCCTTCATTGCCCAGCGGCTGTCTCTGTGGCCTGAAACAGCTAACAGCAGCAAGGTGGGAGGACCCCAGTTAACACTAGCACCACCAGGCTCAGAGGTTCCTCGTACCATTAGCACCAGCTGGAAGAAAGGACCCCAGTACCAATAACACTAGCAGGAAGAGAGGTCCCCAGTACTAGTAGCACCAGCAGGGAGAGGTCCCCAGTACTAGTAGCGCCAGCTGGACGAGAGGTCCCTAGTACTAGTTGGAGCAGCAGGACGAGAGGTCCCCAGTATCAGCAGCAGGACAAGAGGTCCCTTGTAACAATTGGAACAGCTGGACGAGAGTTCCCCCAGTTAAAGAAGTAGGACGAGAGGCACTCTGTAACAGTAGCAGCAACAAGAGAGGTCCCCAGTAACAGAGGAAGCAATAGGGTAAGAGTTCCCCGATAACAGTAGAATAAAAGGTCACAAGCAGCAGTAGCAGCAGGGTGAAAGGTCCCAAGTAACAGGAGAAGTAGCAGGATAAGAGGTCCCCAGTAACAGCAGCAGTAGAATAATGGGGTCCCAGCAACATTAAAAGCAGAAGAGGAGAAGTCTCTGTAACAGTAGCAGCAGCAGAATAAGAGACCTACAATAACCGTAGAATCAAGAGAATAAGAGGCTCCCAGGAACAGTAGCAACAGCAGATGAGAGGCCCCAGTAGCAGCAGCAGCAGGATAAGGTGGTTCCCAGTAGCAGCAGCAGCAGCAGTTTAATAGGCCCCCTTGTATCAGTAACAACAGCAATATGAAAGGCTCTTATAACGTCAGCAGTATGAAGTATGGGAGTGCAACGCAGAAGAACCAGTAGCTTATGTTTCAGAAGTTTAGTACGAGTTAGCTCAGCAGCAGCAGCAGTACCGGTAGTAGTAGTGTACCCATGGAAAGAGGTGCGTCAGTGTGGGATGGGCTCCTGCACGAGGAAGGAGGAAGGGAGGGAGCAACGTGCCTTGCCGGACCTCGAACGAATTATACATGGAGAACGTCTGGTCCCCTCACATACCAGCCGCTGGTCCGCGCCAACGGTCATTTGCGCCTACAATTTGCAGAAAACCTTTTTTTTTTTTTTTTTACTTTGAGAAACCCGTAAAGGTGGCTACAGTGACTGTGGAAATGGAGTGAGCATCGGTACTGAAACACCAGTGTTGTGTATGTTGTAAAACAAAACAAAAAAGTTTTGCGTTGAGTTCGTCCGCGTGAAACGTGTTTTCTGCGCCAGTAATGATTGAAAGGCTGAGATGAGCGCAATATAATGCCACTTCATCTGGCGCCTGTCTTTCTTTTATTTATGTGAAATTGAAGCACCATCACCTTGGGCGCCAGTGCTCCTTTTTATGATCTAATCGAAGGCTGAAGTGTTCATATTCCCCTGTGAAACTCGCTCAGGTGTGTTGGAGAAGGAGCTGTCGAGGCAGCGAGAGGGATTGGAGAGGGTTGTGCAACTGCCTTTGTCGCCTGGCCATAACCTACCAGCGCGCCAAGTTTCCGCCAATTATAGCCGAATGCTGGAACGGTATCTCCGCCACCATGTAGATCGGAAAACAAGGACGGACACTTAAGATCTGTCGAATATTTTGTTTTTGGTTCATCAAAGAATTTTTGTGGGTAGTCGCAGAAGGAAACTTTGGGGGAAATACGAGTGAAGTAATGATTTATTGATGCCCATTGGTTTCCAGTCCCTCAAATGTGTTTTTGTTTGGCTTATCAGTAATTTCGATTTTTTAAGAAAGAGTCGAGGAGGAAGTACAAGTGAAGAGAGAGGTCGTTTTTTACTGGTATCTCGATGCCAGTGATTGCAAATATGAAATGGTTATTGGAATTTTAGATGAACTTAAATGATTCAGTAAGTATTGCAGAACATTTTCAAATACTTACTGTCTCGGAGCATTCGTTGAAGACATATCCATACGTAAATTGAAAATAGTTGTTATTTGTTTTGTCAATCTTGCATTAGTTGACTTCATCATGATGAGGGCTGGACAAAGAAAATGCCATCTAGTGCAATGCGACTTAAGATATGTTGCAGAGACCCAAATATCGTTCAATTTAGTGACCGGCTTCTCTCATCTGAAAATACGTTTTTTGCAGGCATGATAAAGGGTACAACTAAGTTATTTCAAGAAGAGGAAAACGTAGAGAGCGTTTTCTGATTATTAGTTGGCTAATTGGGCTTTAGGTTTATCAACTTCCAGGCTCATTACGGCCGTCTAAGTTGTCATAATCCGTCAATCGAAAAACCAAAACTTCTTCAGGCTTTGAAGATAATTCTTAAGACCAAATTCCCTCTCAGTGGAGCCCTTGAAATATATTTTGTTTGGATGTTTCTAGAATGAAATGAGTTACACTGGGAACATATAGAAAGTTGATAATATATATATAATA
>JAYMFT010298840.1:0-10271 GCA_038088735.1 Panulirus argus | reverse complement strand
ATATATATATATATATATATATATATATATATATATATATATATATAGTCTCACTTCCCAAGCCCCTCCCTCATTCCCAACAGACTGCATACTCACCCCTCTCTTCAAGATCCTTGCATTTACCTCCCTTAACACCCTATCCATAAACAAATTAAGCAGACATGGTTACATCACACACCCCTGCCACAGACCAACCTTTATTTGGAACCACTCACCCTCCTCTCTAAGTACTCACAAACTCCGCTTTCCTCCTGCACCATTTATTCATCGTAAGACCTTCCACAGGGAATCATTATTAACCCTCTTATGCTTTCTCTAGATCAATAAATGCCACATACATATCCCTCTACTTCTCCCTAATCTGCATCTGTACATGCCATCAGCCTCTCAATCACCACTCTCCCATACAACTTACAAGGCACTCTTAAATCTATATCTCTGTAATTCAAAAACTCTCTTTTGTTCCCTCTGCCTTTATTGAACGGCAATAAACATGCATTCCGCTAAGCATCAGGCATCTCATCACCATCTATTCACATACTGAAAATATTAACTAAGCAATCAACAATACAGTCATCCCTTTCCTAAGAAATTCAACTACAATACCATCCACTCCAGCTGCTTACCACACTTCATCTTCCACAAGGTTTTCACCACCTCTTCTCTCTTCATCAAATCATTTCCATGACTCTCTCACTTCGCAAACCATCCCAACCTAAACATTCTACTTCTGCCACCCTATCATCACATATATCAAACAATCCTTCCAAATACTCACTATCTCCTCCTCACTTCATCACTTACCGTTACCATTTCCCCATTTGCCCACTTTGCTGTTGTTTCATTTATTCACTTATTTTTCTCACACCATTAAACTCCTTCCAAAACATCTTTTTCTCCCTTAAGTTTACTGATACCTTCTCACCACAACTCTCATTTGCCCTCATTTTCAACCCCTGCACCTTCCTCTTGAACTCCTCCCACTTTCTCTTGCACATCTAATCACTTGCACTCCATCCCTGTAAGTATCACCAATACACCTCTCTTTTCTCTTTCACTTGCATCTTTACTTCTTCATCCCACCACTCACTACCCTTTCTCACTTGCCCATCTCCTGCCTTCTAAATGCTACACACTTTAGTATTACCTCATATATCTCAATTCTGAAATGTTAAACAAAATCCATCTGGGAAAGCATTCCTTTATTCAAAGGAAGTGCAATAACCGCTGTTTGTTATCCACTAATAGGTCTTTCTGGTCTTTAGCTAAGGGCATCTCTTACAACTTCTGTCACTACCTTTCCTTCACTCTTCCATTCTGATGGCATTATAACTGTCTTTCCCATAGACAAAGCAACTTTAGTTGATTCCCGTTTGTCCTATAACCTTGGATGACTAACATTCCTTCATCCCCTATTACTCCTCTTACGAATCCTATGCCCCTCCCCATAATCTCCTTTTGGACTGCCTGAAAAACACTTCTCTCTCTGGACACAAGCAAGGATTATGGTCCTGATGGTATCTATTCCCATGTGGTGAATGAGCATGCCTCTGAACTTGCACTTGTGCTTGCTCATCTATATCATTTCTGTTTAAAAATCAAACCTTTCCCTTCTCCTTGGAAGCATGCTTTGATACATACCATCCCTAAGAAGGGTGACCATGCTGACCCCTCTAACTAAAGTCTTATTGCTTTGACATCTATTTCCAAAATTTTTGAATCCCTCCTCAACTCCTATATCCAAAGACACCTCAAAACTCAGTCTTCTCTCTGATCACCCATACAGCTTCCATAAGGCAAGATCCACTCGTGATATTCCTTCTATCTTACTAGCGTCTGGTTATCACCCATGAAAGATTTTAGGGAGTCTTATGTAGTTGCTCTAACATATCCGAAGCTTTAAACAGGCTGTGGCATCAGGGTCTCATTTCCAAGCTCCCCTCTTTTGGCTTCCCTCGCTCACTTTGCTCCTTTACATCTAGCTTCCTCTCTAGCCGATCTATCTCAGTTGTTGTTGATGGATCAGTATTCCCCACTTTTTCCACCAACAGTGGTGTCCCTCAAGGTTCTGTCCTGTCCCCTACACTTTTTCTTCTTTTTTCAACAATTTCCTCTCCTCCACAAACAATCAAATGCACTCATATGCTGATGACTCAACACCGCATTCATCCACATCCTTCAATTCTGCTCCATCTTCCCCCACTTGATCTGCATCTCTTCTTGACACAGCTTCATCAATAAACTCTGGCTTAGACAGGATATCTCAGTGGGTTAAACATAATCTTGTTAAGTTTAATGCCTCCAAGACAAAGCTTTTACCCATCTCTCTATCAAAACCTCCTGACAACTCTCGTCTCTCCTTTGACGGGTCTATAATTCCACCTCGACTCAATGAAAATACCTGGCATTACACTAATGTCCAATCATTCTTAGAAACCTCACATTATGGGAATAGCTAAGTCTGCCTCTAAGAAACTGAGTGTTCTGTTTAGATGTTGAAACTTTATTCCTTCTGAACAGTTGCTCCATTTATACAAAGGATTGGTTCATTCTTGTATGGAGAACTGCTCTCACATCTGGGGTGGTTCTAGCTCTGCAATCTTACTTGACAGGTTGAGTTGTAAGTGGTCCGACTTATAAACTCTCCCAGGGTAACTACCAAACTTGACCCTCCTGTCCTGTGCTGCAATGTTGGTTCACTCTCCCTCTTTTATAGGTATTAATTTGGTTTCTGATCCAAAGAGATAGCTGCTTGTGTGCTACAACCACTAGCTAAACCATGCAATACTCAGCAAGTTCCTGCATCACATGATTACTATGTGGCCATTAGCAACTAACGGGTGTAGCCATTTTGATAACTGCTTCTTTCCCTACACCTCGAAGCTTTGGAACTCTCAATCTTCTCACATCTTTACTATTGACTATGACCTGGCACATTTTAAAAGACAGGTTTTTCACTTCCTCCAAAATTTGTAAATACTTAACCTCTTCTCTTCTTTCTCCCTTTCATAATCCTTTCTATTTTTCAATTAAGGCCTAGCCTCGATACGGACTTTTGTCCGTGACCGGAGCCTTCAGCATAAAAAAGAAAAGGCGAGGTGGAACACATGCACAAGTATATGATCCAAGCTACACACACATCATGAGGAGGTGCTGTGGGTCAAGATGCCTTCCCACAGTTGGCAATACTGAATGCTTTGGAACTGGCTGTACGTTATACCCAACCCCATGAACGTCTAGCCCACTTAAGCAAACAGACCAAACTAAAAACCACTAAAAATAAGGCCCTCAGAATAATCATCAACTGTCTCTCACAACCACAAACATTCAACATCCGCACAACAAAACAAAAGTACTTCCAATAAATCTCTCATAAATACGCTTAATGTCCAATTCTTTGCAACAGTACTCAATTCTCCCAACTTATCCACACCAAAGACAATCACCAAGATACCAAAAATTCACCCTTGCTTTATACTACAACAATTAATACTCACAGATCCCACCTACCCCCAGACAAACTTGACAGTGACAAACATAGACACACAGTAATGCTCCTACCAACTACTTCTATCTAATGTTTCTACCTAATGCTCCGGCCTAAATGTCCCTACCTTCTACTTCTATCTACTGCTTCTACCATTTTGCCAAAAGCCTCGGCTAGTGCATAGTGCTCACTACAGGAATATGTAGAGTTATGAAGAATAAGCTGTGTGAGTTAAGTGTTGCTAAGTGTTACAAATGGCAAGTATAGACTGTATGTTTGTAATCAGAATGCCAGTAGTCAACATGTTAGTGTGGTAGAAAGAAAAGACAGCTACCTGGTTCAGAAGAATGCAACCTGACAACCACTAAAGTCCAGGCTCACAATGCATATGTCACTAACCCTCCTAATACCCAGGCGGGTAGTACTGGTAATATATCTCCCTGCACGTTGGTTGCCAACCAACTACTATATCCCTACACCCTACATCAGGGTATCTATGCACTGGTTTTAAACCATATCTATTCAAGTAATGTTAGCTCACTTTTTGTGAGCATATCCTTTACTTTCAAATACACTTCTTTCCTTTTGTTGATGGGAAACAAAAAATTTGAGGACATCAATTTTATGTCCAATCTGTGACTGCAAAAACTGTAAGTAAATGAGTTCCAAAACTTGGGGATCAAGCTTTGTTATATCAGAATTTGCTTTGTTATATTAGACTTTGTGAAATCTACAATAAAGACAAAAAGGTAAACAAAAAGACAGGGAAAATATAAAAACACTACAGCAATGTTTGAAGGAGTTTGTGGCATCTGTAAATATACTTCTAACCATCATTAGTGCAGTGGTGTGAATAAGGATAAAGACGAGAACAATTACCGGGTACAAGTGAAAGTTAGGGGCTAGCTTCTAGCTCTCCCCAGAGCAGCACTTCCTTAGAAAGCAGGGGTTTCTCAGTCTCAGTTACATCACATCAAGCAGGTTATGGACTTACCCAAACCATTCTCCAGCCTAAAATGCGCATCTGGCGGAGAAGTGGCCCTTCAAATCTGGATACACTATGATGGAAGCTACGCACTGGTTGTACCTTTAGAACCTGTTGCATCTGCTGGGTTTGGGCCAGTTCATATGCAGTTTGACCTGTGGAAAGACTATCGCATTAGCTTCCAAATCTAATCTTCAAACCACATGACTGCAGTTTCATAGGTGACATAGACAGAAGCATGGCAATCATGCCACCAATCCACAAAATGTTCTTTTCACATTCGACTTTACAGCAAATGCCGTTGCTACAATCACGCAGCATATGTCACTACCAAAACAGAGGGAAGAAAATTTTTGGAATTCACAGGACAGTTCATGAAACAGCAAATGCAACTTCCCTTAAGACTTTCTTGTTCTGAAGTGCTGATATTCTCACGAAGTCAACAAACTTAACACATTAATGGTCCTATCGCACACATGCATGACAGGTTTATTCTCGATTTTGGACTTTAGATGTTTAAACACTGAACTTCCTTTGCCAATTTTTGTAGGAAAAACATCATGAGATATCATACTCCCACACAATATAAAGAAAATAGGAATCATTCCCCCTACTCCAAGTACCTCCTACTCAGCACCTTCTCTTGAAGAAGTCCTCCAATGAGAATTTTGCTGCTGCTGCTGCAGCTACTTCCCTTTTCACAAGTCATACCCTGCACAACCCACCAGGAAGGGTGAACACCAACCTATAACACAGCCTCACCTGGATGGAAAGAGAGATGCTTGCAACGCTATGTGTGCTCCTCACAGAAAAGGAGGAAATACACATAGTGGCAGTGCAATGTCTGTGAGGTGGTGTTATGTAAAGAGCCTTGCTTAAAGGTTTAGCACAACTACTGAAAATACTGGTAGAGTGCACAGTGGCAGCACCATAACCAATGAGGATTGGAGGTGCTGCTACTGCAGTACAGGCCCAATTAATTGAGAATAGTTTAATTTTAGGGCCTTCTGGGATACTCTAGTTTTCTGAAGTATCCAAGGCTCACCCCATCTTCTCATGGTAACCTTGTTTGTACATCCTTAGGGATGGAATTGAAGTGGAAGTCATTGTCCAACTCCATCAGGGTACAGCTTTAAAAATAGATAAACACTTGAGGTGTACTGACGTTTTAGTTTTTCTTGGCAATCTGAGAGCCCAGTTACCTCTAATAAACATTGTGCTGGAGTTGCCATCTGCCAGTGGCCTGTCAAGGGTGTGGCACTTGAGGCTAAGAAGTGGTAGTGAAGTCAACCAGTTATGCCAGGGAATGAAAGCAACTGAGGGTGATGGCTCAAAATGTTAATGGTATGACAGGTGAGAGTAAAAGAGGGGAGACTGTGAAGTAACTAAAGTTATAGTTTGGATGTGCAGGGGATTGGGGAAACCCATATCCTTGAGTAGAGTGTATGAAGTGAAATGGAAATGACAAATACAATTTGTGGGAGGATACAGAAAGAAGAGTGGGGAGGAACAGTGTGGTTTCAGAAGAACATAGGATGTGTGGATCAGTTGTTTGCTTTAAGGAATGTGTGTGAGGAATACTAAAGAGAAATAGATGGATATGCATGTGGCATTTATGGTCTTGGAGAAAGTACATGGTAGGGATGACAGAGATGCCTTCTGGAAGGTCTTAAGAATATACGGTGTGGGAGAAAAGCAGTTAAAAACAGTGTCAAGTTTTATCAAGGGGATAAAGCATGTGTAAGAACTGGAGGGAAGGAGAGAGAGTAGTTCCAAATGAAGGCTAGTCTGAGGCACGGGTATGTGATGTTGACATGGTTGTTCAATTTGTTTATGAATGGGGTGTGTGAGTGGGGTAAATGTGAGAGTCTTAGAGAAAGGAGTGAGAATGCAGACTGTGGGGGATGAGAGGGCCAATGAAATGAGTTAGTAGTTTGCTAATGATACAGCACTGGCAGCAGGTCCACTTAAGAAACTGCAAAACTGTTGAAACTGAGTTTGGAAATGTGTAAGAGTTAGCTGAGAGTAAATGCAAATAAAATCAAGGTTATTAGGTTTACCAGGGATAAGTGACAGGTATGGTAGGGTGTGAGTTTGAACGGAGAAAACTTGGGAGAAGTGAAATGTTTTAGATACCTGGGAGTGGACATGGCAGTGAATGGAGCCGTAGCTGCAGAAATCAGTCATATGTTTAGTATGGAGGGGAAAGGTTCTTGAAGCACTGAAGAATGTGTGGAGATCTTTACTTTCAGTCAAGGACAAAAGTCCAGTTCAAGGCCAGGCCTTAAATGAAATGTAAAGAAGATTATGAAAGGGAAAAAGAAAACACAAAAAAAGTAATTATATATTTTGCAGGAAGTGAAAAACTTGTCTTTTAAAATGTGCCAGGTCAAACTGGAAAGACATGAGAAAGAAGTGTTCCAAAGCTTTGAGGTGTTGGGAAAGAAACAGTTATCAAATTGGCCCATCCTTAAGTTACTGATGGCCACACAATAGCCATGTGACACAGAAGCTTGCAAAGTATCGTATGGTCTAACTAGTGATGGGAGCATACAAGCAGCTATCTCTCGGGAGCAAAAACCAACATAATACTTACAGAAGAAGGAAACATACCCGTAACTAATATTGCAGCGTAGGGCAAAAGGGTTAAGTTTTGAAGTTAACCTGGGACAGTTTATACCTCTGACCACTTTCAACTCAACTCTGTCAAGTAAGCATACAAAGATAGAACTACCCCAGATATGAGAGCAGTACTCCATACATGGACCAATCAATCCTTTGTATAATATGGAGCAACTGCTCAGAAGAAATGTCCCCATATAAACATGACTCCCAGTTTCTTAGAGGAAGAATTAGCTATTTCCATTATGTGGGGTTTCCAGGAAAGAGTGATGTTACAGTAATACCACATATGTTCATTGAATCAAGCCGTCAAAGGAGGGCCGAGAGTTGGGAGGAGTTTTCAGTGGAGAGATGGGTAGAAGCTGAGTCTTGGAGGCACTAAACCTAACCAGATTTTGCCTAACCCACGAGATATCCTCTCCAAGTCACAGTTTATTAAGGAAATTGTGTTGAAACGAGATGCAGACTGTGTGAGAGAAGGAGTAAAACTAAGGGATATGGAGGAATACAGTGTTGAGACATCAGTGTATTAGTGCACTTGGTTATCTGTGGAAGAGAGGAAATCATTAAGAAAAAAAAGAGAAAAAGTGTTGGGGACAAGAGAGAACCTTGAGGTGGGGATAGCAACCCCAACAATATTATATGGATGCAAGGCATGTGCTATAGATAAAGTTATGCAGAGAGTGGATGTTTGTAAATGAAATGTCTGAGGACAATACATGGTGTGAAGTGGTTTGATAGAGAAATCAATGAAAGGGTAAGAGATGTGTGTCGTAATAAAATTTTGTGGTTGAGATAGGAAAAGAGGGTGTGCTGAAATGGTCTGGAGATATGGAGAGAATGAGTTAGGAATGACAAAACAGTTAGAGAATGGATGTGAGCATATGCAGCCTTTTTTCATCCATTCATGGTGCTGCCTCACTAATGCAGGAAGCTCTTCCATTCTGACGGTACTACAGCTTTCTCTCCCGTAGACAAAGCAATGCTCTTTGGTACCCATTTCTCCTCTAACTCCAACATGGATGATACTAACATTCCTTCACCCGCTGATGCTCCTTTTACTAATCCTATGACTCTTCCTGTTATCTCTTTTCGGACTGTTCAAAAAGCACCTCTTTCTCTGGACACAAGCAAGGATTTTGGTCCTGATGGTATCTATCCCCATGTACTAAGTGTGCCTCTGAACTTGTACTTGTGCTTGCTCGTCTGTTCCATTTCTGCTTAAAAAACAAAACTTTTCCTTCTCCTTGGAAACATGCACTGATACATCCCACCCCTAAGAAGGGTGACTGTTCTGACCTATCTAACTATAATCTTATTGCTTTGACATCTACCATTTCCAAAGTCTTTGAATCCCTCCTCAACTCCCATTCCCTTAGACACCTCGAATCTGATCACCAGTATGGCTTCTGTAAGGCAAGATCCTATCTCACTAATATCTTGTCATCATTAGCGAAAGATTTTGACGAGTCTTATGTGGTTGCCCTTGACGTATTCAAAATTTCTAACATAGTGTGTCATCAGGGTGTCATCTTCAAGTTCCCCTCTTTTAGCTTCCCTCCCTTACTTTGCTCCTTCATATCTAGCTTCCTCTCCAGCCGATCTATCTCTATGGTTGTTGATGGATCAGCCATCCAACTTTTCCCCATCAGCAGAGGTGCCCCTCAAGGTTCTGTCCTGTCTCCTACACTTTATGTCCTTTTTTTCAACAATTTCCTCTCCTCCACAAATAATCAAATGCACTCATAAGCTGACGTATCAATGCTGCATTTATCCACATCCTTCAATCTTGCTCCTTCTTCTGTCACTCAATCTGCATCTTGTCTTGACACAGTTTCCTCATTAAACTCACACTTGGGCAAGATATCTCACTGGGGTTCACAAAATCTTGTTATGTGTAATGCCTCCAAGACCCAATTTCTACCCATCTCTCTATTGAACACCCCTCGCAACTCTCGTCTCTCCTTTGACGGTTCTGTACTTCCGCCTCCTGACTCAATGAACATACTTGGTATTACTGTAACATCCAATCTTTCTTGAAAACCTCACATTCCAGGAATAGTTAAGTCTGCCTCTAAGAAACTGGGTGTCGTTTAAATGTCGAAAATTCTCTTCTGAACAGTGGCTCCATTTATACAAGGGATTGATTTGTCCTTGTATGAAGTACTGCTCTCACATTTGGGGTGGTTCTACCTCTGTATGCTTACTTGACAGAGTTAAGTAGAAAGCAATCTGACTTATAAACTGTCTCAGGCTAATTTCAAAACTTGACCCCTTTGCCCTAAGCCACAATATTGGTTCACTTTCCCTCTTCTATAGGTATTACTTTGGTTTTCGCTCCCAAGAGCTAGCTAGCTAGCTGCTTGTGTGCCCCCACCACAAGTTTGACCACAAAATACTTGGCAAGCTGCTACGTCACATGATTATCATGTGGCCATAGGCCACTCAAGGGTGGGCTGTTTTGATCAGGCATATCAGGCTTGGTTTTAAAAACTCTCATACCTCTGGTTCCCATTCAGCTTTTATCACTGCCCTTAATCACTGCAAGTGCATTATCCATGAGGGGAAGCCTTCCTTTATTCAAAGGATATGCAATAACCTCTCCTTGTTACCTACAGATAGGTCTTTCTGGTCTTTAGCTAAGGGCATCTCTAGCAAATTCTGTCGCTCTACCTTTCCCTCACTTTTCAATCCTGACGGTACTATAGCTGTCTCTCCCACTGACACAGCAACACTCTTTGCTTCCCATTTCTCCTCTAACTCCACCTTGGATGACACTAACATTCCCTCACCCCCTGATGCTCTTCTTACTAATCCTATGACTCTTGTAATCTCTTTTCAGACTGTCTGAAAAGCACTTCTTTTTCTGGAAAGAAACAAGGCTTATGGTCCTGATGGCATACATCCCCATGTACTGAAATATTATGCCTCTGAACTTGCACCTGTGCTTGCTCATCTATTCTGTTTCTGTTTAAAAACCAAAACCTTTCCTTCTCCTTGGAAACATGCTTTGATAAATCCCATCCCTAAGAGGGGTGACCATTCTAACCACTCATGGTCCACTCTAACTGTCATCCTGTTGCTCTGACATCTACCATTTCCAAAGCCTTTGAATCCCTCCTCAACTCCCATATCCTTAAACACCTCAAAAATCACAGCCTTCTCTCTCATCACAGT
>JAYMFT010298829.1:0-10271 GCA_038088735.1 Panulirus argus | reverse complement strand
TGTTTTTCCCAATAACTATGACCTGGCTCATTTCAAGAGACATGTTTTTCACTTTCTCAAAAATTTGTAAATACTTTTCTTGTCTGTTTTTCCCAATTTCTCAACTCTCTCTATATATTTCAATTAGGGCCCGGCATTGATGTGGACTTTTGTCCGTGACTGGAGCCTTCAACATAAAAAAAAAAAAACTATTGTAATTTCTAAACACTGCATTATCATTGCAAAACATAACTGCTTGGCATCCAATGCAAATATCAATGCAGAGCAAATGTAAACAATTACTCAATAACATCTCAATGTAGTTCTTAAAAAACTTTACTGTAATCCAGAGGTGGATGAATGGTTCGAAAGTATAATGAAAATAAAACACTGGGGCAAACATACACTGTCGGTAACATATTGTCTAATCTACCTATGACAGTCAAAAGTGTGGTAAAACAGCGTAACTCACACGAACAGCATGATTACCTGACACCTGCAAGCGTCTGTTCTTTTTCTAATTGTTCCGACAGCATTCACATCCAATTAATGCAGAATTCCATTTTGTTTACACAGACTCTCTATCTAATCCTTGAATATCTTCGTATTTAGTCGAGTTACTGGATGGATTTACGATCATTTGCAGCGTTTTTGGGCATGGCCTTGCCGGTCTCTGGTGAAGCCTCCGATACTATATGTATTTTCTATGTTTTTACCCTCAGTTGATAGATTTCTATACTTCTCTGTAGGATACTGTAAGACTCTCTTCCTCTGATGACCGCTGAAACAACACGCATTGCACGAATCGACGAAATTTAACTCAACCACTAATAAGGCTGAGGAAACTCAATGTTTACATACAGTTCAGGGATATCGTTCACCGGATATCAATCCGGATTGCAATCTATTTACGTTTTCGCTGCCAATCCGCGCACATCTTTACTGCTTTAGGAAATAACTCATTATGGTTGTCCATCAGAAAATAACATGAAACTTAAAATGCCGTCAGGTTGATAATATTTCCACTGATTTTTTTTTAATTTATGATCATTTGTGGGTAGGAAATGAAATACAGCCTCACTAGTTGGAAAGTTTTTCTAAAAAAAGGGGAGAGGGTGAGCATTAGATCGAGCAAAAACCACCTCTCTCTCTCTCACACACACAAACGCATTATATATATATGATTGGAAACATAATTAGCATTTACAGGAAATCAAGAAATGTTTGTTCATTCATTCATTATTTCTCAGCACATGATAGAATTAAACAATCACCATTCCATTCTGTGTTCCTTAGGGTACTACGTATACACAGTCCAGAATCTATTGATGAGTTTGAGACGATATATTCTACTGGATCCAGGTAAAGTACCATAGATATATTACCGATAAATTCCCTAATTCAGCAAAGAAATACTTTTATGATGTTACCCCAGACTTTCCCTTAATACCAAGAATCTTTTATTTTTCCATTTATTGATGATTTTACGTTAGTTCCAACCTACTAAGAAACCTTTATGTTCATGTAGCCTCCAGCAATAACCATCATACTATGAACTTATTAATAAAAAAGAATTCTGCGGGTTGTGTTTACAGAGTACCTTGTAAAAGATGTAATATGTTAATTATGTTAGGCAGACTTGTTAGGATCTCTATGTTAGACTTAAGCAACATAAAAGCTGCATGAGAACAGGAAAAAATCAGGTACTTTGTTTAACTATATTAGAAATTACGCACATTGTATTGATTGGAAAAGTGCTGCTATAATCTATAACTTCTTGATTAACAGAAATATCATTGAACCTCACCTCATATGATAAACTGAGAATTGTAACATGAATATCAGTGAAGGTCTGTATAAATTGAATAGCTTTATCGTTGGCAAAATTTGCAAATGGTTAACCGCAATAAAAGTCAACTCGTTTCCTTGGAAATTTATATGTAATACCATTCACTCCAGCCGCCTTGCCACATTGCGATAACATATGCCTATCACAATTTTCGTTATTTCAGTAATCTATTTTCCGATATACTGATTATCCATTGTTAAACTTTTTTTTTTATTATTGCTCAGAAGTGAATGTGTATGTGTGTGTGGGTAGGCTACAGCTCCCCTGTTCTTTTGCCTATGAGCCTGACAACTAAGTAACTGATATATCACTTGAATGACATGTAACTCGAGAGTAAATTATCTGGGAACAGGCGGTTTATGTTGCCAGTGTTAAGATGACGTGAGGATTTTATCGTAATACATACGCGGTTCTTCTTTGGACATATCATGATGACACGCATTTTGTGTGTGATTTGTTGCTCTTGAGCCACGATAATTACTCGAGGGAACATACATAGGGCGAAAGTGTTTCTCGCTCATGTGGAATTTTGGGGCTATAGGCCTAAAATTAACAGAATATGTTCCTGGTATTGTGTATAAGGAATTATGAGACATGGATCAAGTACATTATACTATATATTGCGTAAACAAACGTTCTACAAAGGACACGAGCGCAGATGACTCTGGTGCTGTAGTAATTTTGAACTGGCAAAGACAGTGAAGTAACAACAGACTGTGAGTCTCTTGATGATTCAGGAAGAACTCTTTTTGATTCTCATGTGAGCTGCTCCTATTGGAATGTGCATCAGGCCTCTTGTGCTCTCCATGGATCATAGACGTCGTGTTGTGTGCGCCCCTGGCCTAACTTTGTGCCTCCTGTGTGCTTCCCTAGCCCGTTCCGAGGACGTGCCCTATATGTATCCATTCCCTGGCCTGTTGTGCCCCTTATGTACTACCACTGGGTAAATGTCGTGCCCTGTATGTACCCCCAACTCCCTGCTAGATGTCTTGCCCTGTATGAACTTCCCTGACAGGAGGTCGTACCCTGTATGTGCTCCCTCGACCCAACTTCATGCCTCGTTATATACTCTCCGTGGCTCTGCGATGTGACTATGTACACCCCTGGCCTGACGTCGTACTACATTATGTACACCCAACTAGTCTCCGACGCTGTGTTTGGTATGTAATCTGCCTGACTTGACGTCATGCCTCGTATGCACTCCTCCAGGTCCAAGGTTGCGCCCCCAGTGACCACCTCCGTCTGAAGATGAGTCTCTGGTTGACCTTGCCAACACAATCCAGCTCTCTCAACATGTTTTTCCGTGTCATTTGCAATTAACACAGCTTCAGGATAGTGAAAAACATAGTATAATTTAAACCACTTGTTTATACAATCATTGTTACTATTAAATGGTCTAAATATTATATACAGTATATAAACCTTATTGTAAGTAAATATAAATTAAACCTCTCATATATCTCGATAGGAACTAGATAAGCACAGCGCTCACAGAAACTGTTGAAAGCTGACATTACTCCTCCCATCCAGCTTACATTACGGCCCATGTAAGAGAACATAAACAAATATGTTTTATGCATACATTCATAATGTACATATTTATACTATATACAGATGTACACAGACGTAAAAACTCTTCCACACTGTCAAAAACATAGCTGAAAATCAACTCATTGTAAGTAATTCAATGACTGTTGTAACGGCATTATGTTTTCATGCCGGTGACGTGCTTGTGAACAATCAGGAGAAAAATATATTACATGGGCATTAAGGTGGTAGAAAAAAATCTACGCATAACTTGACCACTGTAGTAAACCTGAGTAAATAAAGGCTAGCCAAGAATACTTAGTCTGTTAATAGGATTGACGTATGTTTACAAACTTAAAAGTTGAAGCTTTATGGAAATACTGAAGGGGTTAAATTTAGCCATAGAGTTAGGGTTATAATTATAAGTGGCAATAATGAGTAGGAGTAGTACTTAAAATTCGAAACCATAGCTGTGATATTGTAAGGGAAGAACCATTCATTTCAGTCAGAGGATGACAAAGTCAGTCTTATGCTTCAGGAGAGATCCGAGTAGGTTGACTTTTGATTTTCTACGCAGCTTATTTTCAAATGCAGTTGCATGTCAGTTATATAAAGGTAATCCTGAGAAGTTAAGTGGTGATCCTCGCCACATTCCACAGAAACAATGGTTTCTGTACAGACTGGTCCACAACCAGCTGCGTTTCTGGGATAGGTATGACAACTTACAAAACGTGTCTGCTTGGCTAAGTGAAAGTGCTGCACAGTGCTACAATAAATGTCTATATAAAACGTCACGGTGTAAACATTTAGGCCAAGCATCTTTGTAAAAGAATGAATATCAATACACACACACACATCGTCCATGCAATGTCAAGTATATTCTGACTAGTCGATTTCTCGCATTTCATCATAAAGGTTACGAACGACGACGGTTTACTGCCTTTATTTGTGAAAATGAAAGTTGGGCTGGCTGAATCACTGACTGATGTCATGATCATGTCCTTCTCAGACTTCCTAAACTCTTCTTCATTTGGTAATCTGTATAACTCTCCTGTCATCCAATGACATGTCTTTCTGGTCTTTATATAAGGGTATCGCCAACAACTTCTGTCGCTCTACCTTTCCCTAACTTTTCTCTCCTGACGGTACCATAGCTGTCTATCCAGTAGACAAAGCAACTCTGATCGTTTCTCTTCTAACTCTACCTTGGATGACTAATATTTCTTCACCCCATGATGCTCCTCTTACTAATCCTGTGTCCCTCCCCGTAGACTCTTTTCGAACTTTCCAAAAAGCGCTTCTCTTTGTGGACATAAAGCAAGGTTCATGGTCCTGTTGGCATCATTCCCGTGTACTGATATAGTGTGCCTCTAAACTTGCCTACGTGCTTGCTCGTGTGTCCGTTTCGTTTTTTTTTTTTTTTATTTATGTTGAAGGCTCCAGTCACGGTCAAAAGTCCACATCAAGGCCGGGCCCTAATTGGAATATAGAGAGAATTGAGAAGGGGAAAAACAGGCAGGGAAAGTATTTAAAAACCACAAGTTTTCCTTCTTCTTGGAAGCATGCGTTGGCATATACTATCCCGAAGAAAGATGACCTTTCTAACCCCTCCAACTATCGTCCTGTAGCTTTGGCATCAACCATTTCCAAAGTACTTGAATCCCTCCTCAACTCCCTTATTACCAGTATGGCTTCCGTAAAGCAAGATCCACTGGTGATTTCTTATCTTTCTAACGTCTGGTCATGAACCTGAAAGATTTTTGGGAATTCTATGTAGTTGCCCTGGATATATTCAAAGCTTTTGACAGGATGTGGCATCGGGGTCTCATTTCTAAGTTCCCCTCTTTTGGTTTCCCTCCCTCACTTTGTTCCCTACCGTGGTTGTTGATGAATCAGCCTTTCTCCCTTTCCCCATCAGCAGCGGTGTGTCCCTCAAGGTTCTATCCCCTTTCCTACACTTTTTCTCCTATCTATCAATGATTTCCTTTCTTCTACAAACAACCTACAAGACCCAGTTTCTACCCATCTCTCTATCGAAAACTCCCCACAACTTTCCTCTCCTTTGACGGTTCTGTAAATTCCACCTCTTGACTAAATGAACATACCTGGTATTACTGTCACATCCACTCTAACTTGGAAACCCACATTACGGGAATAGGTAAGCCTGCCTCTAAGAAACCGGAAGTCCTGTATATAGGTCGAAATTTCTTTTCTTTTGAACAGTTGCTCCGTTTATACCACGGATTGATCCGTCCTTGTAAGGAGTACTGTTCTCACATCTGGGGTGGTTCTAACTCTGCATCCTTACGTGAGAGAGTTAAGCTGAAAGTGGTCAGACTTATAAACTATTCCATGCTAACTTCAAAACTTGATCCGCTTGGTCTACGCCACAATGTTGGTTCAACTTCCCCTCTCTTATAGGTACTACTTTGGTTTTTGCTACAAAAAGCTAGCTGCTGGTATGCCTCTTTTTTTTTTAATTTAATTGCCCCCACCACTAGCTAGACTGCAAAATACTCGGCAAGCGGCTGCGTCACATGATTACTGTGTGGTCGCTGGCAACTCAAGGGTGGGCCGTTTTGATAACTGTATCTTTCCCTACACCTCTGAGCTGTGGCACTCTCTACCCTCTCATGTTTTTCCCAATAACTAAGACCTGGCACATTTCAAAAGACAAGTCTTAGGAACCCTAGAACTAAGTCCTGGAAAAAGTAGCAAGGGATAATATACACTTAGAGGGTATAAGTCTTTTTTAAGCCGAAGATACCCATTTTACACATACGAAAATAAATATTTGAATAAGTGTTATCACAAAAATATGGGATATGTCTTCACGTTACTACCACACCACGTCATCGTCACGCCGTGTAACGAAGGTCAGCACTGGCATACAATGTGCAATGTATCAAAATTCTGTTACTTATGTTCACAACTGTTCTATATATATATATATATATATATATATATATCATAAAAACTAAACTTGTTTGATTTTCCCAACATATATATAACTGGGAGAAAACTCAGGGTGTCTGTCGATACCATGAGCATACTGCAACTTTCCCTCCTCCCCCCCAAAAAAAAAAAAAAAAAAAAAAACACTCGTCTAATAATTATTAATATGAAAGGCACCAAAGATCATTTATCACCTCACTGCAGCACCTTCGAGTGGTGGCGCGAGGTGCATCGTAAAGGACTGTATGAAGTTTACGCACAAACAATGTACTGATCTTTCTAAGTGCTGTCCTATCCAATATTTACAACAGAATAATAACAAAGCAGAGTAGTGGAGAGCACTGATATATATGTGTGAGCACACTGGTCAGCTGTTGGCGAAGAGACCACTGGGGTGTGGAAATCGTAATCACGTATAGGTGTACGGAGTGACGGTGACTTGTGTTCGAGATTTAGGAAACCATCTTGGATTCTGGTCCTGCACAATGTTCAGGGCCGTTTTGAGTAGTTCGTTGAAGAGGAGAACGATCCCTGGCACAAGGAACAAGACATGGAAGATGAATCGCATCAACCAGTACTGGAAGGTGTGAAGAAGGCTCATGCGACCGACAAAGGAGGGTAAAGATATGGCAAGCGTGTCGGCCAGGAAACGGAACATGGCTGGGTAGGAAATCGTGGGAACCATGTGGCTCATGCCTTCCATGAGTGCGGACGACATGTGTTCGTAGCTCCAGTCTGCCTCTGCTATCCTCGGCTTGATCACCAGGTGCTCCATCTCCATGCACAGTGCCCGGGTTTCCTCGACCGTGCCGTTGCAGAAGTTGTATTTGTCTTCTATCCCCAGAAGGAATCCAATCCCTCGCCAGAAGTGTACAAGGCCAGCTAACTCCTTCTCGGAGACCCACCAGGCGCCCATCCTGCTGGGATGCGCCACAATCAGCCCAACGAACGAGAACTGAGTCAGAAGCATGTCCCACTGGCTAATGTACACTGGTGGGTTGTCAGGCGACTCTAAAACTATGTTGGGTTTGGCTTGAGACGCTAAATCTTGGCGAATTGTGGGACTGAGCGGACACCTGGGTTCCTCATGGCCCTTGTCTCGAACATCAAGAGCACTTACTTCTCCATGGTGAGCGGAGGAGTTGAAGGTGCGGGCCGAATTGTTATGGATGGAGCGTACCGTCAGGATGTCCCTGTGCGCGCGGTCGCTGGGGTCCCAGACGTCGCCTGAGTACCAAGTGATGACGTGCATGATGGTCGAGACGTAGCGACGAAGGGCTCGGAGTGGGGTGTCCGACCGCCCCGTGTAGATCAGCGGCCTCAATATCCGGCTGACGCTGAACATCATCAACAGGGCCAACAGGTCGGAGAAGAAGACGCAGAAGAGATAGCGCTGGTAGAACTGTCGGCCGCGATTGAAGAGCTCTCGGTCCAGCCACTGCGGCGCCTCCGGTGGGTTGCCACTGTCACCGGGCTCGTTTAAGCCTTCTAAGAGCTCCTTCATGCGAGGCGAGGCCTGGGTCTCGCTGCCACTCTTGCACTTTCGCAACGCGGCCTGCTGTTTGCTCGTGTGGTTCCCGGCGCTGGCGCTGCCGCTGCTCGTACTGACCTCACTGCAAACCCTGATGCTCCTGCCGCCGTTCGGTCGGTCGTCGCTGCTGACTGATAGGTCTGCGTGCGAGAGGCGCGACCTCACGCCTGCGCCCGTGGGGCCGCCTGAGGTTAGGAGGGTCTGAGCCATCACCGGACACCGGAGCATGGCTTCGCTGTTGCCGCCCTCAACGGAACACAGGATGGTCATCGTGCCTGTAACAGAAAACTGTCGTTAGTAGCTGTAACAACAACAACACACACACAGAACTCTTTCAAAAATAATGTCAGGGCTTAGAGTACAATTTGGGACGTGCTGTGAACAGACAGTACACACAGTACATGAAAGGTGATCGATACATCAGCCTAGGCAAATATGATGCTTCTGCTGTAGTGTAAACAGCATTACCAGCGGAATGACATTATAATAATAAGGCTGAAATGGATACTTAGTGATATGGGCCTAAGGTCTAACTGTGCCAGAAATGTTCGGCAAGGGTAAGGGTCAGGTGACCTCCACACCTCCCGCAACCGTGTGACTACCGGTATCATATTTCACATACGCATGCAGGACGGGATATTACGTAACCTTCATTTATTTTTTTCCATTCATGTGACCACTAGTAAAACATGAATGGGTACCTGGCTTACCCCAAGGCCATTCTCTTTGACCTCCTTTTATAAGTTCCTGCAGCTTGCGTTACTTCAAATACCAGGGATATGTGGACTCCTTGGAACGAACAGTTCTTTGACGAAACTGTGACTTTTCATTGTCGATGTTACCTCATGCAGGCGAAGTCCGGTTTATTAATATATCTATCTATTACGACAACCTTGATTTGGTAATTTAGCTGCCCGTACCGTCTCAAACAGGCAGTGATGCAGAATACTTAGTATGGTGACAACTACGTTTCAGTCCTTGAATTATGCACGAGAGGAACATCTCAAACGCTCACAGGAACAGTATTCATTGTTCCTTTTTTATCATTAATTCTCAAAGCCCGTAAAACTTTTTTTTTTTTTGACAAAAGGATGTCTCAATATGCAAAATACAGTAAAGCTAGTACATACAGGGTTTTAATTCCTACCCTCGTCGGATTTCTTAAGACTGAGCTTAATTCATGACAAACATATATATAAGAAAGTAACTGAGCTGACTTTAAGCTATTCTAGTTAATAAAGGAGCAAGTTTCGTTAATAATGGACGCTTTCGCTGGGATGGGGACAAGACATTGACTCGTGTGTCCTAATTACACTTTATGTCCGGATGCACATCTTCCAACGTTCAGTAGGGGTCTCCACTCATCCCTGTGTTTAACTGAATACCAAGCACTTCGTCACTCCTTCCTACCGACACAAAATCCTCACCCTCGTCACCTCGCTCTAATGTGGAAGTCTTGGCTCATCTCTCCTCCCATCTGCACCTAACATGCGCTCTTGGTTATCCTATGTCAAAGTCTGTCATATGTTTTTATCATCTCTCACAGTGTTATCCTTCACTTTTTTCACCATTTCTTTCTTCGTTCCTCACCTACTATTCTTATTTTCCATCATTATCCGATCCTATGAACGTATATGAAAACTAAGCAACAAATCTGCAGACTAAGTTACGTACTGCTGATCTAACTGGCTTACATTTACTTCAGGAAGGATTTGACATGGCATGAACATGTACAGCAAGAATGGTGGCAACGTGGATGTAACTGGGGAGGAACAATCAAAATGACAGGAGTGAGTGAAGACAATGTGGTGGGAGACCGCCTTGTGGAAGAATGTTTGGGGATATGCCTGGCATGTGCTGGAGCGCATGAACAGCTTGCTCCATCATGAGGAGTCAAGAGTACAACACACAAGGATTATATTTCATGAAAAACATTAACATCAAGTCTCCTTCCTTTCCCATGAGGTTTCATTATTATGCCTGAGGATTAAACTTACCCTTCCAAATCTTGTAATGGGGAGACATAACAGCATACTGCAGCGAGAGAAGATTGCATTGTGCACTTGCGTACGTGACAAGAGTGCAGAGGCCAGTGAGCGTGTTGCGTAGTGGGCGTGGCTACACGTGTCACCTTATAACCCGTCCTTAAGTCCTGATCCTCCCAAGGTCACGAGAGCTCCTTAGACTCAAGTATAAGCTTCACTAATACATCCTATAGAGTTTTTCCTCGCCATTCCCCAAAATATAACAATTTGGACATATCAAAGATAAGACCTATTCTTACTATTTTCCAACATATCCAACGTCAAATTCTCCAGAGTTGTGGGTAACAAGGAAAAAGACACAGAGCGAAAACAGGAAATATTTTACACAAAGTATCGGGGTATAGTAATACGAGCTCTGATAAAAAAAAAAAAAATATATATATAA
>JAYMFT010298818.1:0-10271 GCA_038088735.1 Panulirus argus | reverse complement strand
TAAACATTTCATTTCCAAAACATCCACCCTCCTCCGTACAACTCTATCTATAGCCCATGCCTCGCAACCATATATATTGTTGGAACTACTATTCCTTCAAACATACCCATTTTTGCTCTCCTAGACAACGTTCTCTCTTTCCACACATTCTTCATGTTTATATATATGTACACACAATATCCGCCAATGAAGTAGGCATGTGGGGGCTGTGGTACAACCATCAAGGATAAACATGAAATAAAACCATGAAAACTGTATATTTACCACTATTTAGTACTTTACTTGTTTCTGTTTCCTCTTTAAACACCCCTTGAAATGACCAGGAACTAAATCAGCATGGTTCTGAAGCCATTCAGGGTCCATCTATGCCAGATTTCACAAATGACTACCTCTAGCTTAGGTAGTGCCAAAGTATCCCCATTACTTAATTTCATTTTCATAAGTGCACACAAGTTTTCTATTTGATTTGAATCTGGTGAATACCAGGGCCAGTCACTGAAAAATTCTGCTACACAGGTCTTAAGCCACTCAGTGATTAGTTTGGCAGTGTGACAGGGAGCCCCATCCTGCATGAACACTTCAGCCTTGCACTTTTTGAATGAATCTGGAAGATGGTCACACAGTAGCCGTTCATAATTTCACTCTTTGACAGCACTTTAAGATCCCAACACCACAGTAACTGAAACAGTCCCATACCATAAGTGAAGCAGGGAACTTAACAGTGTTTGCAGTGTACATCGGGTCAAACGGATCACAGTTTGATCGACTGTACGCTTGCCTGCCATGGCACCCTGTCACAGAGAAGGTGGACTCATCACTCCACAAGACACTTGTGAATTTAGCTGTATCCCACACTGCATATTTCTTACAAAACCCAACTCTTTTCTTTTGTTGCATAAGGGTTACAAGCTGTTTGGGATGCAGCCTGCAGCTCCAGTACCTAAGATCCTCTTATAAGCTGTGCTGCACCGTCCTTACCGAAACATCACTGACCTGTTTCTGTTTTTTTCTTTTAATTCTTTCACACCCAAGCATGGGTCTGCACCCACGTGACGTTTAAGAATATTCAGAGTACGTGAAAAGGTTTTTCAGGCTTTCCCAGTGCATTTTACATGGTTCGTGTAGCAGTGCCACCAATATCTTTAAAAGATCTTCATCACTCATAAGGTTAGTATATCCAGCCATAGTAGGTGGAAGAGGCACAAAAAGGGGAAAAGCAAGGAAAATCCAGGGCATAAGTGGGGAACACAACAAAACATTCCTGCTTCCTACAACAGCTAAACTGCTACCGAGGTGGGCTCATGTGATATGCTTGCATGTCACTCAGTTGCTACTGCTCACTTGAGGACGTTAACTTCGCTAGTGGACACCAGCGCTATTTTTGAAGGGGTAAATTGATTTATGTCAGTATGATTACCAAGGGCCTGCTCACACCTGCTTCATTGGTGGGGACTGTATATATACATGTATGAGTGTATTTATGTACATATGATTCTCATATTTGATGCTTCCTGCTTTGGCAAGGTAGTGGCAGGAACAGATGAAGAATTGCCATATTTGTTTACTTCCACTCTTTATTTGTCATGTATAATGCATCAAACCAGAGCTCCTCATCCATAGCCATGCACTACAGACCTTTCTGTGCTTGCCTCTGACCACTTTATTTGTCCTGGGTCACCCCACTGAAAGCAGGTCAACCCACGTGTATCACCGCTTCATTTCAATCTGTCTTATGCCTTTCACTCTCCTGCATGCTCAGGCCCCAATAACTCAAATCCTTTTATCCATTCCTTCCCTCTCCCTCTCAGTTCTCCTTTACCCCTTGCTCCCTCCACTTGTGACACATATATCCTCTTAGGCAGTCCCTCTTTACTCATCCTAACCATATGTCCAATGCGTATCACCTTGTTCAGCTCTCAATATTACCCTTCTTGCTGCCACACCTCACTCCTATGCTATTACTATTTACACATTGAACCCTTCTCACACCTCCTGTAATCCTCATGCATTTCATTTCTAATACCTCCATCCTTTTCTATTCATTAGCATCTAGGACCCTTTGTGACAAAAGTACTCCCAAATATACCACACATCTCACTACATATGCTTGGCATACCTAATATACCTGACAGCAGAGCAGCATAACTTAACCCTTTATCAAAGATTACCCTTGAGTCTGCATTTTGATAGTGACTGTCGATTACTGTAGGGTCTTTGTTTTTAGCCCTGTGCCAAAGTTTGAATTGGAAGACATGCTTTATTGGTATGTAGAGATGTTGTATGTCACAAGCAACTGTAAGTAGCACTGGAAAAATTTTCTAGTGTCAGTTACCAACGTAAGATGAAAGGGGAAGGTATATGCCTGTTATGCACAGTTGTACACCTTATGTTTGTTAGTATCTAATCACTTCTGTACTGGTTTACTCATCCCTTAAAACAAAAACCTGATAGCACTAATATATGGCATGTTCCTTGCAGATCTCTCACAGCCTCTTGCATTAGGCTATAAACCAAGTGAAGTTGAGCGTGACTGGTACCCCTGGTGGGAAAACCGAGGCTTCTTTCGGAAAAATGGGAGTCAGGAAAAATTTGTTATGGTTTTGCCCCCACCCAACGTAACTGGGAGTCTTCACTTAGGTCACGCTCTCACTTGTGCAATACAGGATGCCATTGCTAGATGGTTTGTCTCTTGAGTTTTTTGTCTTGTTCCCATACTTTACTTTTTATTTACATGTAATTATATACTCATGCATTCTTATGTGTACATTGAGATGATTTAGTGCTGTATCTTGTGTGCATTAATTGCCTATCATTTATCAAAGATGTAATAATAAATTATCCTTCAAGGCATCAGATGCGGGGGCATGAAGTTATCTGGGTGCCAGGATGTGACCATGCAGGTATTGCTACTCAAGTTGTTGTTGAACGATACCTTTGGGCCAAAGAGAACATCACAAAGCACCAAGCAGGAAGACAAAGGTAAAAGTGTAATCACATCACTTTTTCCCACCATGTGTTATATAGTTTAGTAAGCATGTGAAAAGGGTTTGGAATTATGAATGTATACAAAGAAGGTTTGAAAACCAAGCTGTACTGAAGGTAACTTATTAGTACTATGTATGTATGGAAAATTCAGTGTGGAGCAAAACTTATCCATGCTATAGAAATTTTAAAGATGATACGGTAAACCTTTACAAATTCATACACATTTTCAAAGAAATCCTAGAATTAGCAAATTAATGCCATTGCAGTAGGAGCTGAGTATTGGAAAAGGTAGAAGATTTATTTCAAGATTAATTCCTAGGTTTCCCGTCATGCATATTATATGTTGTTGTGAGATTCCTTTTCAGCATGTTATTCTAACATGACTGCATCATTTCATAGAGTTCATGACACGTATTTGAAGCATTTTTCTTTATCATAGTCATTAGTTTAAGTTTAGTCTTTTGAACTACAGTTCAAATGTACTTCAAAGACTAATCTTGGTATTATTTTAACATGAGTGTAACAAGATGTCTGAGCACCAGCAAATATTTATTTCAAATGTTCTCCTATAATGGATTTATTGTCCCTTAATTTATACTTCATAGAATAGATTAATATGATCACTCTCAACAACAGATTAATCATGACTTCTAGCACATTTCACGTAGTAAATTCAGGTTATAATTTTTAGTATTAATTATTATTAGTTTTAGTAATGAAAGAGACAATTTGAATCTTTTATTTTAAGAAAAGAAAAGAGTACTTCATTGGGTGCCAGAATCTTTGTTACATCACAAAATAGATGCAAGTGCTGATAACTACAGTGCATTATGGAAGTAAGATCGGGAAAGTACTAATTATATAAATCTTCTCAGATTTGTTAATGAAATATGGAAGTGGAAGGATGAGAAGGGTGCATTAATATACGATCAGATGAAGAGACTTGGCACTTCGCTTGACTGGAATAGAGCTGTATTTACTATGGATGCTGTAAGTATTATTGTAAGTGCTTAATCCATCCAGGGTTCTTTTAAGGACCACCATTCCCCTTATGTCTTTGAGAAATTAGAAAAATAATGCGATTAGTAGTAGTTAATTCATATTATTTATGGAAGTTCAGTTTTATGGAAGTAAGGATATATCATGCCTGTAAAGCCATTAATATTACAATAATTACTCTAAAAGTGAACTTACTCTAAAAGTGAACAGGTTGTTATATATCAAATGCTTGAATGTAATATTAATAGGAACTAGATAACTAGATAGCATGCTAAATGGCACGTCTACCAGTTGTTTATGTAGCTGAACAATGTAATAGTAGAAAAGATATTGCTTATTTGATAATAGATCTGTCTTACTTCTTAATGTTTTCTTTGAGTATTTTTTTTAGCTTGTGGTGGTAATATTTGGGATATTTGGGGTAAATCATTGATATGAATTTAAAGAGGGACTTAGAATGGTACACTGATAGTATTAGAGGATGACAATAATCCCACATTGGGTCTTAATTTTTCAGAAATCCTTGGTTAATGATACATCATGTACTGTCTATTAGAATGTATCAGCATTCCTAGTAGGTAGCAGTTGGTAGGCAGCCAATGACCAGGGAGGTATATTACCAGTACTATCCACCTGGGTATCAGGAGGGTTAGTGACAACTGCTTAGTGAGCCAATACTTCAGTGGTTGTTCAGTTGCACTCCTCTGACTCAGGTAATGGTCTTTTCTTTCTGCCTCACTCACACATGGACTGTTGGCATTCTGTCCACAAACATACAATCTGTCCTTGTCATACATAACGCTTGACAGCACTTAACTCACACACCTCATTCTTTGTAACTAGATTTTCCTGCGGTGTGCACTATGTGCAAGCCCTGCCTTTTGGCAAAATAGTAGGAGCAGTAGATAGAAGAAGTAGGTAGGAACATTTAGGCAGGAGCATTAGGTACAAGTAGCAAGAAGGAGCATCAGATAAAAGTAGCCAGTAGGAACATTAGGTAGGAGCATTTTCCAACACTGTGCTAGAGTTGCCCTTTGCCAATGGCCTATTAAGAGTGAGACACTAACGCCTGTTAAGAGTGAGACACTAAAGGCTAAGAAGCAGCACTGGAGTTCACTAGTTATGGAGACTCAATTGCCATGGCCACCCCCTTTAGGGAATTCCAGTTGGAACATGTGTCATAGATATAGATAGATAGATAGATAGATGGATCAGCAATCCTTATCTTTAGCAGTTCAAGTGTGAATAGTATATTTGAAGTATTGATATGATTCAGAAGCCATTCAAACAACAGATCTGTTGGCTGAAATAGATATCTTAAAGAAAAGTATATGTTGTTAATACAGGTAATATAGAAAAATCTTACATCAACAATCATTTCATTTGGAGTATGATCCTAAGGTACAGTAATCACGATCCCCTTCATATCAAATGATAAGTGCTAGATGACTCTGCCTGCAAATGGTAATACTGCAAGAGAGAAGTCAAATTCGATGGGGCTGTATCATGGTCAGCATATGGAAAGAAGTACAGCATCATCAAGATCTTATCCCAGTGGAATCCATCATATGATGCTCTCACATGGGGCACAGCCTTAAAGTTGTAGGAACCCAGTAGAAGAGTCCCTAGGTTACATAGTAATGATAGTGATAATTTTCAGAGAATTTAAATCAGCTTGGAAACTTCCATCACCATTTAATATCATTCTGTATTACTGCATTTATTGAAAATTTATTTTTAATCCAGCTTTGGATCAAGAAAAGGGAACAGCATTTAAATGTTTATTTTAGATATCATTAATATCACTAACTGTTGCAGTGGATTGTAGAATTAAACATGGCTGTATATGGTGTGAAGTATTTTTGGAAACTGAATCAGTGGACATTATTCCCCAATCTAATGGGTACAGTAAAAATAAGCCATCATTACTTATGAACCTGCTTGTCTTCTAAGATGCTTCCAAAAGTTTTTGAGAAATGTAGATCCAGTGTGGCATCATTTTCATCATCTCTGTTGCCATCATCAATCCTACAGAGTCATAATGCATCATGTTTCTCTATTATATATGATTCTTTGAGTAACAAGTCCTTTTGACATGGTCCCTGAAAATTGTTCTTTCTTAGGAAATTTCGGGATTTTGAAAGATATTTACTGAGTGAACCATATGATGTAAGTGTTAGAAAATATATTAATATAAAACCCAGTAAAAGTAGTGGAAGTCATGTTCAGATTTTATATGATTTTATATATGTCTTGTGAACTTCTTTGGAATGATTATGAAGATTTTTAAAAAGAATTCAAATACCATAAGAAAAATTTTTTTTTCAGCACATGAGTGAAGCTGTCAATGAAGCCTTCATTCAGCTATATGATTCTGGTTTAGTGTACAGAAAACATGCTCTTGTCAACTGGTGCTGCAGTTTACAGTCTGCAATCTCAGACATAGAAGTTGAACACTTGCATTTAACAGGCCCAACTGAACTAAATATTCCAGGATATGAAGAGCCTGTAACATTTGGGAAGATGTATGACTTTGCCTATAAAGTCAGCGATTCAGGTTTGTTTATATAGTTCTTTTTTGCTGATTTACGTAGGTTGATCTTTGGCAAAACTGTATATATATCAGTTATTTACAGCATTCCAAATCTTTTTGAATTTACCTGTATAACCCATCATTATCATTCCATTCAACCTATCTGTCTCACTACATCTACTTTCTTTCAGTCACATATTTCTGTTCAGTCTTTTCACTTCTGTTGCCTCCATAATTCAGTGAAATATACACTCTTGAACTTTAAATCTCCTTTGCCATCATACCTCTATCTTTGAACTGCACCTTTATCCAGTATCTAGGTATCTCACAAGTTTGCAACTAATGCCTGTCCTTTAAAATTTCAACTTTATTCATATTTTTTTTTTTGCATTGTTATCATGTTTTTTTCTTTGCCTCTTCATCTTTGGTCTTTCCATACACATTTTGTGAACCTTTTCAGATATACTCTTAGATTAAGGTACATGCTTGCCCGAGGACTCTTGTCTCTTTGCTCCATAGTCAACCTTAAAAGATACCAGCATACCTTCAAATCAGTTGAATATTTTTTAGCATCATCATCAAAAATTGATCCATCCCCAGGTAATCATCACGCTAGATATAGACCATGTCATATTTCCCAACTATACCTAGTGCGTTGATTAACAGTTAATTAATTTTTGACCAGGGAGCTCGTAAGACAAAAATGCTACTTCTCAGTTAAACAAGGTTCTTTTAGTGCTGACACTGTCTACCTACCTGAAGGATTATACTTCATTAAACTTGTGCTTTTTTAGGGGGATACTTTTTAACCTTGTTTTCATTATTCTTATACAAACATGTTTTATTTAGGGTTGTTTGATTTTAGATAGATTAATCTTTATGATTTTTTTGGAGTTTTAAAGAGCAGGAGTAAATTGAAAATTTATGAGACCACCCATCTGGGTAATGGGAGGTGGTAAGCCAGAGACAAACAGATTAATGAGAGGTATAAATGAAAGCAGTCAGGTCATCATTATCAGTTCCTTAGCATGTGGGTCAAAGAGCAATAGTTCCTACATCATGTAGCCATATGTTCATATGTACCTGTACATTAAACTTTCCAGTTGCTGGCTTTGCTAAATAGTGAGTGATTGTGATTTCACTGCAAGCTTACTAATATTCCATTGATCAAAGCCTGGAGGTTAGATATGGAATAAGGTCAATCCTATACTCCCCCTTCCACATTTGCCATTTCCCGTGTTAGTGAGGTAGCATTAAGAACAGAGGGCTATACCTTAGAGGGAAAATCCTCACTTGGCCCCCTTCTCTGTTCCTTGTTTTGGAAAAGTAGAAACAGGAGGGGAGGATTTCCAGTCCCAGCTTCCTCCCCTTTTAGTCGCCTTTTATGACACACAGGGAATACGTGGGAAGTATTTATGTCCAAAGCTTCAATTTATGAGTTTATATCGCCAGTCATATTAAGGCATGTTGGATTTTGATGAAATATTCATCAGTTCTGGATCTAGAAGATATTTTAAAAAAGGGTTGATTTTGAATGAACCAGTAACTTTATTCATTTCATCAACCCATATCCCAACTTTGAAGATACGTTAAATCATGCAGTTATTTGTTGTGTGTAATTGTGGTAAATTTGACAGCTTTCTAACCAAACATAGTACTTTTGCCAATTCTGTCAAGCTATGGCTAAGATTGGGTCATAGATTATGCATCAGGCCCTGCATCCATACGTTGCCTTAAACTATTTTAAGTCACTTGCATTACAGAATCATGTTAGATTTTCATCTTGCTTAGTAATACTGCTCTTTTTATTGGTCCTCAGCTCAAGGCCTGATGATTTTGCAATACAGCTGTATGTCTTCAGATATTCAAAACCTGAACTTTAGTGTTCAGTTATTAGATTTCCTAATTAAAGCTGGATTGTGATCAAAGCCGGTGAGGCTACTCATTTTGTCAATTATTATCTCATGCTTTTAGATAAAACAACTTTGTTTGGCTACCTACTTCCAACAGCATGTTGAAAATTTAGTAATCACCAGATTTCTATATTGTACTAGGTTTTCATAAAACTTGAAGAAATTACCAACTTTTTTTTTGTAACAGATTCAAAGGAGATGAATCAGACATATATATTGACAATTCTAAATACATTTCAAACTTTAGTTTATGATCATTAGCTTTGTTGAATCACGCTAGATATATGTAGATGTGCTATAATGTAGCACAGAGATTCCCGTACTTATGAACAGGTTATGTTCTTGGACCCTCTTCATAAGTTAAATTGTTTCATAAATCAGAAAATATAAAGAAATATCAGTAATTTCTTATACCTGACTAATATTGTATTTGGTATTGTATTGTGAATGAAATATAGCTAACAAAACATTATATCAAGCAATATGTAATGAAGAAATTGCACATTTAAGAAGTTCTAAGTTCCTGAGTATGAGTAATCAATTATAAGTAGGACTAGAAATTAGACATTTTCTTTAGGAGCTTGGTCATGTGTACGAGTGTTCATAAGCTGAAAGTTTGTAAGTCAGAGCTCCCTGTATTGAATTATGGGTATGTCTAGTTTAAATAACCATACACATGTAGTTGGGTATTCATTATGGCCTTCAGAAGGCATTAAACCAACTATTACTTAACACCTTATTGGTGCAATTTTAGAAAGAAGTTGTGTATTGCACAAAAGAGAATTTTTGGGGGGAAAGCCACAGTAATTGTGAATTAGTATTTTAATGTGATGACTAAGGGAATACTACTGTACATTTTTTCAGCTTAATATTTTGAATACTGAACATTATTCATTCTTGATCTCTTTATATTGCTTTCTAGATGAGGAACTTGTGATTTGTACAACACGTCCAGAAACTATGGTCGGAGACACAGCAGTAATGGTTCATCCAGAGGATCGTCGGTACATCCATCTTCATGGCAAACATGTCATCCACCCTTTCCGCAATGAAATGATACCTGTGATTGTTGATTCCCAAGTCGATTCCCAGTTTGGTACAGGTATTGGTTAAAATAAATTCTTTGTGCATTATGATAACTAACTATATTTCATGTGTTATGCCCTGCTTTACTGCAGGCTGGTCTCATTGAATGAGCCTAATTAACTCTCTTTTATTCTTTTCCTTCTGAATTTAACAAACAGTTGTGATGAGCTTTTATGACCTTTGCCAAGCTTGATCAGTCACTCAGGAATGAAACAGTCAAAACAAATTGATTATTTCATTCCCTAACAGGAATGAAACAGTCAAAACAAATTGATTATTTCATTCCCTAAGATGACTGACTTCTGGAAGTCCACCAATCAGGAGTTACATAAAGCAACTGACACTCTTTAAATGTGTTGTCTTGTATGCAGTATATGCAGTAGATCACATCTTTATCTCTCATATAGCCAATCCTTGTTCCACATGTTATGCCGAGAGGTGTCTTTTTTTCTTTTGTGTGTACATTTATCCATGACTTATATTGCAGTCATGTTTGAGTTTTTCATTATTAGCCTGTGCAATCTGTTTATGAATTTCTAAAAAAATTTTTGTTGTATTTACTTAATATAATAGCGCATAGGTTCAAATCCTGGTTGTGGCAGTCGGTCCACAGTCAACCCAGCTGTTCATCCACCCCTAGGGCTTAGTTGATAAAATGGGCACCTGGCTCAGGCTAGGGTGTGTGTGTGTATATATATATATATATATATATATATATATATATATATATATATATATATATATTTTTTTTTTTT
>JAYMFT010298807.1:0-10271 GCA_038088735.1 Panulirus argus | reverse complement strand
AGACAGACGACGGCCCTGAGGTACAGCAGACTACGTCGTAGAGTTACATCAGAAGACAAACCGGAGAGTCAGCAGATGACAACATGGAGGTACAGCAGAAGATATCCTGGAAGCACAACAGTAAATTACCTGGGAGTGCAGTACATACACAGCCTGGAGGAACATTATAAGAAAACCTGGAGGTACAGCAGAGCGCACATTAGACGTAAAGCAGAAGACAAAATGGAGGAATAGCAGAGGACAACCTAGAGATAGAGAAGATAACGACCTGGGTTTAAGGATGAAAGCGACCTGGAGATACAGCAGATGACGACTGTGGTGTGTAGGAGAATACTACCTAGATGTACAACAGAAGACATTATGGAGGTTCAGCAAAAGACGACCTGGAGGTCAAGATGATGACGACCCGGGTATACAGCTGAGGACAACCTGGAGGTACAAGAAAAGTAACCATTTAGGTACTTCAGAAATAGTCATACAAGTAATAACGGATGAGGACTTGGAGGTGCAGCCGACGACAAATAAGAGATACGTTAGAAATCAAGCTGGAGGTACAATAGAAGACACCTTGTAGGTTAAACAGAAGACAACCTGGAGGTACAGCAGAAAACAACCTGGAGTTTCAGCAGAAGACAGCTTGGAAGTACAGCAGAGGGTAACCTGGAGGTACAGCAGAAGATAATTTGGAGATACAACGGAAGACAGCATGGAGGTACAGCAAAATGCAAACCGGAGTTACAACAGAAGGAAAACTGGAGGTACAGATAGCAACCTGGACGTATAGCAGAAGACAGCCTGGTGGTTCAACTAAAGACAACCCGGAGCTCCAGCAGAAGAGAACCTGGAGATACAATAGAAAACAATAGGTTACTAAATGTAAGCAATATGAAAAGGTCATAAAGAAGGGCAGTCTTATCAAAACAGAAAAATTACCATTAGATTAGATCGCATCCTATAAAAAGTCATAGGATAGCATTAAGAAACATAATATAAATCTTTTTCCACGGGATATATGAAACACATACATGTGAGCGGAATCCACATGTCTAAAATATTATGATAATCTTAGCCTTTTTAACGCAGAGGATATATTACTTAGAATGAACTGTAAAAAATTTAGAAATCTTCGTACATTTCTCTGCATACATAAAAGCATTTTGAAGTATAAGTCATCAAGAATACCTATCATGGAACAGGAACGTAACAACATCAGAGGACGCCAGAAAAATATAATTACAGCGTGTAAAAGTTTACGTGAAAACTTCCGCTGGAATCCAGAAGCGTGCTAACACTCTCAGGTCTTTGGCCGAGTGACTGCCACCCGCTCTGGGTTTCGGTGTATCGATATGCTTCACGCTACCGCCAAACATTTTTACAACTTTACTGATTGTATACGATTTATCTGAGATATTCTTTTTCTTTTTTTACCAGAATGATCCTGGAAAGCTTATATAGAATTTCTTTGGAATAGACATATATGACAAAGTAAATACCTCGACATGTAATCACTTAATAAAAGTATATTCTTAACATTCATATGTAAAAATGTATAACTTCTCCATAATCAGTGGATAATATATTCAGTTATATTGTCTATAGATTTCACCAAAAGTAAAGCGTGATAAGGATTTGACGATAAATTATACGGAAACAACTCCACCCACTTGCGTCCTTGGTTTCGAGGTCTCGTTCAGTGATTCACCACTAGCGTCAAAGATGTCGATGATTTCAACGAAAAATTGCTTACCCCGTCAAGGTCATCCAACATCTTCAGTATGGCTTTTCTATCCAAATGGACAACACAATAACATTTGGCCTCCATTTGCTGCCTATTGTGACGAACATGTAATCTTCATGGTGTCGACAACTAAATGTTTACACTCTTTCAATGTCTGTACACCGGTGGGGATGCTTTAGGATCATTAGCCATTGTTCTTATATCAAATGTTATGTCAACAGTTTTCACACCGTAACACTGAGGTAACACTGCCTAAAACGGATTTAAAACTGTACAAACATAGACGCACTGACTACATCCTTAATACGCCAGTGCTCCGGGTCAACTGACACAAACGTCACAAAATGAGCCAAGGAATGTGTATCTAAGAAGTGTAAGTATCCCAGGTTAACAACATTTCTATGGAATTTTCAAATATTGTCACTAACGCCATGTTATGGGTAAGCCAGTAACTAGTAAGGGAGAATGTGTGGAGAACGGTTAGTGTAACCAAAGTTATTCGTAACACCACAAAAAATGCGCTTATTGAAAGACTATCTACTCTTTATAATCATGGATTTGTTTAATCTTTGTTAAGGTTTATATAGATATGCATACTATTTCTATGAATCATTGTTAACAATATCTTTAGGAATCTTTCGTAATTCGGCAGAAATGGAGATGATTGTGTGTAATTATACTTTTTCTGCATGCAGAGCGGCTCTTCCATCCCCGCAGACCTATGTCATGATATGTGCCACAAGCTTCTTCTTTGCCGATACTATCAAAACAAAACGACATTAGGGCAGACAAAAGGCACACAGCGTCCGAGTATTGTGACGCTATATGACCACTGAGGTAGCAACTAGATTAGACACAGCACTAGATATTGCTTTTACGCTGGACTGGTATCACACCAATCTGGGAGAGTGATGTTTCCTCAAACTTCCTTGGATGGACAGATATATCAGCCGCATGATTAGTGGTCCAGCCATCAGCGACGCAAATGACACGTATGAAAGCCAGTGATGCAAAATAAAAACAAAATTCAACTTCCACATAATACTTCATACGTACGTTCATGTATGACAACCCTGTGAGAGTTACGCTATACTTCGGGGCCTCGGGCACCAGATTACTTGCGGGAACCATCAATTCCTCACACTTAGAAAGAAAGCACGACAATATAACATTGTATATTCAAATTCTAAAGAAGCTGATCACAAAGTCGATAGCATGCTGGATTTATATCAGTAACGCTCAAGTGGAATATTTTTGTAAGTATTCTACATCCTGGTTCCTTCAAATATTTGACACCATAATAGTCAAATATATCTTCATAAAAATATACTTGCTCCCCCTCCACCCCCTCCCTTGGGTTTTAAATAATGTAAAAAGAAACTATGTCCAGTATACTCAGTATTTATTTCTAAATGTAACTACACAAGCTTTGAACATTTCCAAATACCTGGTATGTTTGACATAATTATGAAATCATAAAGGAATTATGATTTTAGAAAGTCGAATCTTCTCATTTCCAGAGCCGCCCAGTCTATTAGGTCCTTGGATAACCAGCAGAAAAGTAAATTTTCTTTTTCAGAGAGAGATGAGTACTTACTGACTTACTGATTTACTTGCTCACTTACTTAGAAAAAAATGCTGATTTTTATCTAAAGTATAATCACCACAGAGTATTACGTCAAAGAAGATGAAATGTGACACTGGAGTCAATATTTTTCCCAACAGGAGAATGATGTGATTTAAGTTACGAGAGCAACGTGGCTTTCACTTAAAGTGGAGTGGTCAAGTGGAGTTACTGTCTGTGTACTGACTAGGCCATCCTTATCTGTATAAAGGATAGCCCAATTCTCTTTTTGTACTGACCAGCCCACCTTAACCAGTGTATATGGGAGTCCACCCATTTTAGTGTACTAGTCAAGTTACTCATCTCTGTGGCTTGGCCTGCTCACCCACCATTCCTTTCTTTGCTTGCCATAAATGATATCCTACACAGCAACCTTAGTTAATTTTCGTGATCATGATGATTCTATCAAATTCTATTCACAAGCTTATATATAGCTGACTTAAACATTGAACTATACAGCACTAGAATAATCAAGTTTAATATAACTACTGTAAGCTTTATTCTACGAGATTTTGCTGCAAAATGTGCTATAGTTGATCCACATATGAATATAGTTTCTCAGGATTATAATCTACGATTGTTAGTTATACTGACTGCTGAAAGTTGTAACTCGTGCTGGAATATACCAGTATGGAGAGCCTGACTCAAAAAGGACAGGGACGTTGTAACACATGCGTGGACCGACATCTGAATGTTTTGTGCTAATTAATGACTGATTATTACTAAGTCCAGGATATGTGACCTTTTACCGCCAGAGTTCTATATTTCCCGGTGGTCTGTGGAGGAACAATATTGGACACGTTAAGCATAAACACAGTGGTGCGTAAACAGTGAGCAGTGATTGGCTAAGACTAATAGTACCTTAAACATCAGAAGAGTACCATTGTCTTAAAGGCAAGAGCATTGGTACCTGAGCAACTCCTCTAGTAACGGACACCTGGCGATGAGAGAAACATTACCTAAACAGTTTTAATAGTGTCAGGATCCTATCAGCACTGGTGCTGGTACAGTAGAGCCTGCCTTCTTACGGTGGGAACAGTGATGCCTGAGCAACACTACCAGTGTCTGGCTCTTAGCTCAACACAAATATGCCGTTGCAGCTTCAGCAATGTCTAGCTCTTAGCGACAAGAACAACGGTGTCTGAGTTGCTCCGGCAGTACTGGGTTCTTACCGACAAAAGCAGCGTTGCCAGAGCAGCTCCAAGCAATGCCTGGCTCTTATCGGTTACAGTATCGGTGCCTGAGCAGCTCCAGCAGGAATACGGAGACGCTGGCGGCCCAGCCGAGGATGAGGATGTAGAAGACGCCCTGGAGGTGCTGGAGGGTGAGGAACATGTTAGTCCGCTGCCCCGCCGACTCCTGTTGCTGCCGCTTCCAGTCCCACCCCAGCAGTGACTGCATCTCCACCTGTAAAGACGATGACTTAAGCGCTAGAAAAATGAGTTTAGTTTTCACAGGTTATTCCCTTTTAGTTAATTTCTTTTTATTAGGATTTTGTGTAAACTGAAGGGTCAAGGAAAACACCAAGATTTGCTTTTACCTTTGGTGACAATCATTCTCTTTATATACCATACAGAATACTACTGAAATGAACATGAACTTACAGTAAAAGAAATCACCAAAGACATTTGAAATATATAACCATATGGCCTATTTTTTAGGCATGAAGTTCATTAATTTTCAACTATATATCTTTGTGTTTCACACGAGTGCCACATGAAAATGTCATACCCTAAGTTCCTGACTGTAAGTACCTCACATCAGTGCCTCACATAATTGTTTCACACTGAGTGCCTCACCTTCATCCAGTGTTGGACGAGGCCTGTCTCCACCATCCGTCGAATGCCCTGGTCAAACTTGTACTTCCAGGGTGTGTGCTGAGGGAAGATCCATGATACCCGCCTAGGAAACAGCTGTTCCCTGACCATGTACCATGTGAAGTCCTGTTTAGTATTGGACATCACATTACTGGCCTTGTACTCATTTAATTTTCACGAAGCCCAGTTCCTTGACTTACAGTGTGGTTTATATACAACACGCATAAAGGCTATAAAACTTAAACTATCCATCACATACTTGTCAAGGTTACCTAGATCGTATATACTTCTTATATAGAGTAAATGTTTAAAATTTAATGACAATCAAGTTTGTTTCATTTCTCATCAGGTATCGAACTTTAGATTTTTTGGTAACAGAAGCAAAGAAAGTCGCTCGTGATGAATTTTGTAGCATGCAGCATATGATTACTCCAACGTAGTTTACTGGAAGGTATATTTTGCTATCACCCTAACAAAAGGTAAAAGATTGAGAACCTAATCGCTATCATGTAACAGAGAAATATGTGGAGTAAACTACTGTTTAAAACACTGTTCAAGTACTGTAATAGTCTGGCAGTGGACTATGTATGGTAAATCTAGCTTGGAGTAGTCATATGTCGCCTCCTACAAAATTCATCATCAACGACTTTCTTTCTCTCTGTAACCAAACAAACATTGGTCAAGGTTGTATTCTGAACCATCGAGCTGTCTGGGTTAAGATAAGATGAAATAGCACGTAAGATACTCTTGTGTATACCTGGTAGCGGTTTTTTAGTATGACTTGAGGGTATGTAGCACCGGCAACAAGGTCGTGGGTGCCAGCCAGCATAGAGGCCACGGCGTCTTCCTCTGACGGGAACAGGTCCAGCTTTTCGTACAGTTTCGAGATGACGTCGTCCTTGGACTCCCTCATGATCGTTGGCAGTTCAATACCGTGGTCTATCATCGCCAATCTTTAATAGAGAAGGGTAGCCCTTATCTCTGTCTCTTCTGTCATACTGATATTATGACAGCGCGAAAATACCTACTCTGATACGAAAGTTAATGATTCATATGGTGGATAGTTTACTATCTGATGATACGTTTCGACCCTATAGGTATTTACGTAAGAAGAAATTCTATGAATTCCTGTCATAAAAATGGTGCATTACGGCAAAGTGCTTTTCCAAACTTGAAGGGAACTGAGAGGATCCTGAAACTGAATATATAAAAGATCTTAAAAATGTGTACAATGAACTTCCCTAGAACCCTATCATCATCTGAACTTCCCTAGATTCCCTTCATCATTTGAACTTCCCTAGATCCCCTTCATCATTTGAACATTCCTGGATATCCTAAATCATCTGAGCTTCCCAAAGTCCCTTTCATCATTTGTTCATCTAAGTTCTCATCCTAACTTCCACTTTTATGTCCCTGCATTTACCAAAATAGCTACAAATCTCTTACACGAGCTTTGCAACTAATTACCTGTTGCCTACATTTTGCAACTGAAATCAGCTAGATATTCAAACCACTTAAATACGTACAAAAACCTCACAAATACCTCTTCATATATCCCTGTAGTAACATCTAATAAGATTAATCTCACACCAGTTAAATATTCCATACCCTACAAGTTTTCTAAACACTATCTGTTTTACCCTTTCTGAAAATGTCTACTAGTTTCATCCATCTATTCTCAAAATGCAATTTTCTACATTCCATTCAACCATCATTTTGTAAACATAATTCAGGCAGTTGCAAGCAGGACTCTTACACTTTATGTTGTATGCAATCTTTTGCAGTGAAAAATAATGCAGAATACGGGTCCGCACATTCAACTCTGGGCGCTAAAAATTAGTCAGGTAAGGCAAGTTTCCTGGTAATAGATATGATACTCTGTTTACTGTTCGGACAATAAGCATCATCCAGCCGACGTAAAACTTGCAAGATGATTTACATACACGAGGTACCTTGCGATCACTATTTGCGCCTTCTTTTCCGAGTCCCTTGCCTCCCTTGCCGCGTCCAATCATTTTGCCGCTTTGATTCTAGAACGGGAACTAAAATCATTCTGCCTTTTCCGGGTATATATATCTCCACTAATAGGGAAATGACTTTTGGAATATTAAGTAATCGAATACTCTTCATCTCAATTCGGTGAGCAACGGGGTCTGCATCGGACAAATACCATCAGGCTCACAAGACTTGCTACTACCATGAACCAGTAACTTAAGAGGGTGGATCGACGTTGTTCCTGTGGTTACCATCAGACAGCTGCTGGAGGGTGTGGATGCGTTGTGGGTTGGCAGGGCTGGTAAAGATGGCAATGAGGTTGCTGGTGTAGTAGATGCTGACGAGGAGGCAGTGGAGGTACCAGACGGCCAGGAAAATCCTCTGCCACAGCGCCTGAGGGAGAGTTGGAACACTCTGGCCAAGCATACCACGCTGCAGAAACAGCCAGGTGGCCACCACACCGCCCACGAATGGCTCGCTCTTGAAGCCCTCCTGCACAATTAGGAACAACCTTGTAGCTTGAAAATTATTTTCTGTTGAATAATCATAAATTGTTAAACGGATAAGTATATAGGGGCTACTGAAGCCATAACTATTCCTCATGTGAAATGTTAACGATTTATGAAATAGTGAAAAGGAATTATTACCTTGATGCGAACATACAGGATATGCATAAATGTAAAAGTGATTAAACACAGATTTACTTTCTTTTAGATCTATAAAGGATTGCAGTCAATAAATTACAGTATGATTTCAGATTCAGTGATAAAACAGTTAGCAGGGGCTAATGATCTCTTTTCATTTCAGGTTGCTATGATACGTAGGAAATATGCTAAACTAAATTCGTTGAAAACAATTAGGTTTTAGCACTTAACATATATCTTTTCCTAAGACAGACTTGTGGAGAATTCCGAAATTTGAAAGCAATAACCTGGCTAGATTAAACATTTGGAAAATACAAGTTCATTCCATATCACTTTCTAAATATAATTGTTTTTTATTGTTAATCCTCTCGCTGTCGTTGTGTTAATATCTAAGGTACAAATTTGTGTACGGGATATTCTCAAATGTTTTGAATAATTACAGAATACCTCTAAGTATCTATTATTACGGTTTGCTCGAATTATATTATCTAAATAAAATGATATACAACTCAACCGTGCGAAAGATTGCTCAGGTGTGCTACACACTCTTTAAATTATGCTGTTCCGTTACTAAACGTACAAGGTACTCCGAGAGCATTTTTCTCATGCATACGTAAGGATACCTGTAGTATTTTTAGGAGTGTTTTTGTCATTAGTAAATATGATAATTAATGGATTTCATCATTCAGATCTATTAACCTGTAAGAAAGACAAAGCTTAAAATGATTACATAACGTGAGGCACAGATCTCGTTCAGGTTTCCCCGACATCTTCACACGTATGGAAACACTTGTCTGGAAGCAATACATAGGATGCCATTTCAAGCATTAATGGCTGTATATATATATATATATATATATATATATATATATATATATATATATATATATATATATATATATATATATATATATATATATATATATATACGCCCCAGCTGCAATGAACAAACAAAGAAAAAGAATGCTGGGTCTTATACACCCCATCCACAAAGAGGGGCTAAAGCTCAAAACGCTAAAAGTCAACCTGCACCAACATAAAACTTGTTGGTCATAACCGTATCTCCTACGCTATTTAAGAAGCCCCAGACAATAGCAATAAATTCGTTTCCCAGAAGAAGCGGGTTTTGTACAGATTATTTTTCATCTGATTACCTACTCCATACTATGGTCACATTCGCTTCAGTGTTGCTTCTGCTATCACATCAGGAGTCGCTCTCCTGCTATTTCTCCCTTAGCCAGAGTAGAAGCCTTCTGCCATAAACACTCTCTTACTATCACCCTCTCCAACCATTCCCTTTTGTCCGCTGTGATATGGCTGCCCTCACTCTGGTCTGCAGGTGTTGTTTCAGCCGCTGCTCTAGTGCGTTGTCAGCGAGAGTCCCAGCTAATATGACTTTGACCCGCAGAACACGACTGGCGCTGCTTCACATATTTTCGGTTAAGACAAGTCACACGAGGACTTATTGTTATAATACCTTCTCCTATCCTCGGAAGGTGAAGGTGTAAAGATTTCTTTTTCTCGTCTTTCCTTCATCCTGAAACCTTTACACCTCCCAAAATTTTGGGAAAAAGACACTTGAAGAGCTGAAATTAGCTTCACTAACTTTCTTTTCCTCAACTCTTCATTTTCTCTTGCAGACTAAGCTGCCACGACTGGCACATGCTATTGAGTGTGTAATGTTGGCTACTTAAAAAAAGAAAATACGAAAATTTCCTAATAGTAGCTCTCACTAAGATACGTCAAAATTATGATACATACTTGCATTTGTAGAATAAAATCATTTCTTACATTAGTTTCTGCTTGATTTTGACATTAGAGTATATATAAGAAAATGTAAATCTCAACACCATTATCAAGCACAAGGGATGAATATGCTGTGAGAATATGTATTGTCTTGGAATTATCTGGAACGCCTGAAAAAATTGGTTAAGCTTTTCTTGATTGGTGATTACAAAATGACTTTTTCGACCTTAAAGACCATGGTGATCGATCGACCTAAAGGCAAACAAACGAGACAATAAATCATTATGTACGTAATTTTGTATTACAGATATAAGATCGCACACGTTATAGCCTGCCATTGTAATGCCTATATATGAGCATGTCTACTAATATTCTCACCTTAGAGAAAGAAAAAAAAAAACATGCTAGGAGCAGCATCAGGGTATCTAATTCATAAGACCATTTATGAATTACAGTTGCATAAAACATACTGCACTGAAAACTGATATCACCAGTAGGTATAATCTATGGATAGCAATGACACACTGGATGTAAATATAGAAGTCTCTTCTATGTATATTGCCAGTCACGTCCAGATTTGTAAATAGTATATAGAATGTGTAGGTGTAGGTGTGCATGTGTATAAATGTACACGTGTGTGTGTGTGTGTGTGTGTGTGTGTGTGTGTGTGTGTGTGAGAGAGAGAGAGAGAGAGAGAGAGAGAGAGA
>JAYMFT010298806.1:1834-23776 GCA_038088735.1 Panulirus argus | reverse complement strand
CTTTGTCTTGAATGAGGGTGTAATGAAGATGATTTTTGAACAGGCGCCAAAGGTTAAAGCCAGAAGAATGTGGTGTCGAGATTGTGATTACAGTGTAGTTCAGTGAAGTTGAAGTTGTCGTTAAAATGGCTTTTGACCTGACGCTTAAAATGATCTGAGGTAGGTTCAAGACCAACCAGAGTATAGCAACAAAAGCTAGTTTCAATTACATAGAAATATTTGTCGCTCAATAGCAAGTAACACTTAAAACTATTCTCATCATTAATATAAAAAATTAATATAATAAAGTCATATTTACAGCAACACATTAAACAGCAAAAAAGTAATACCATCCAAGAGAACAACTTATTGTCAGTGAAAATATATAAGGGTAAATTTGCCAGTCTAGAGAGTTTCCATATATATTAACAAAAACAATCTTATTGTTATTATTGTTGAAAAAATGACAGTACAAAATGGATGATACTTTGATGTTTGATTGATTCAGACGGTAGCATGTAAAGATGAACATACATGTAGCAAGAAAGGACAAAGGTGTAACTGTGGAGGGTGAAATAAAAGTGATTTTGAGAAAGGGTATGACGAATAAGATTCGTTAAATGCTTAGTGAAGAAAAGTTTTTCATTTTTCCTTGAATTTACATATATAAAGAATTCTTTATGATTCTCGTCGTGTTCTGATAAGTATTCTTCTTTCAAATTGTATTTCACAGGGTCTGATTATACTTTCCTTTCGCTGTTTGAAAAAACGCTTTACTTTAGAATAAAGGATTTGACGGTAATGACCTCTCCCACATCGTCGGTGGGCTTAGTACAACTGGTACCTTCACTCATCAGAAATGGCGTTTGAATGAATCTCGATGTTATGAAAATGATACTTCTATAGTAAATGTCGATAAATACGTTTATGAAAGGATATTATAGGATATATACTTGACGGTAAAATACCTTTTCGTCCACCTAAGCCGACAGACGGCAGAAATAGCGATTATAGAGAGAATACTAAATATAAAAACAAGGCTCCTCAGAGGCTTGAACTGTGGTCATCTGCTTTAGACAGTTGAGCTAACCAATACACCAGGTAGCCGTTTGTCCAAAGTACAATATTAGGAATATGAATATATATATTTGCTTTAAAAGGTTGCATTGATATAAGTGTATAGAAGATGAGGATGTAGTGAAGATAATCATGCAAAAGGTTCAGGTCAAACGTCATTGGTGTTGAGTGTGCAGTGAAGATAAGGTTGTTTTGATGGTGAGACCGTGCTGAAGATGACTTTGTAGATGGCCTTCGTCCTGAACTGTAAGATTCATGTCAGACACATGTCGAGAGCGATATGAAAGTGAGGATGTCGTGAAGATGTCGTTCGGTAAAGGTGACAGTGTGCTGGAAATACCCATTGTCTTCAGTAAGGTTATAATGAATATGATTTTTGAAGAGGCGCAAAAGGTTAAAGCCAAAATGATGTGGTGTCTAGATTGTTGTAATTAAAGTATAGCTCAATAAAGTTGAAGGTATCTTGAAAATGGCTTTTACCTAACCCTGAAAATGATCTGGAGTAGGTTCACGGCCAACCAGAGGAGAGCAACAAAAGGTCGTTTCAATTACATAGAAATATTTGTCGCTGTATCACAATTAACACATAAGAACTATTCTTATGATTCATATAATAAGGTCGTATTTACAGTAAAATATTATACAGCAATAAAGCAATACATTAAAGAAAAATAACTTATTGTCAGTGAAAATTATTAAGTATAGATTAGCCACTCTGTAGAGTTTCGGAATAGAAACACCAAAAACAATAATATTATTATCATTATTGAACATATGAGATTAAAAAATGGTAGATGCTTTGATGTTTGGAAGATTTAGCCTGTAGTATGTAATGATGAAGATACATGTAGCAAGGAAGGTCAAAGGCATCGCTCTGGAGGGTGTATTGAAGGTGGTTTTTACAAAGGGTGTAACGAAAAAGATTCCTTGAGGGCATTGTGAAGATGATTTTGTCATTTTTCCTTGACTTTTACATAAATAAAGAATTCTTTATGATTTTCATCGTGTTCTAAAAAGCGTTTTTTCTTTTTTTTTTATCTATATTTCAATAGGACTGATTTCGTTCCTGAGGCTATTTGGTAAAATCACTTTCCCGTGATTTGAAGATGTTAACGGCAATGACCTCTCCCACGTCGTCTGTGGTTTTAGTACAAAAGGTTCCTTCACTCACCAGAAATAGCGTTTGAATTAAAGTCGTTATTTGAATATAAATAGTTCTGTAGGAAAAGTCTATAAATCCTTTGAGAAAAAAGATATCAAAGAATGTATACTTGTCGGTAAAACACCTTTACGTCCACCTAAGCCGACAGACGGTAAAAGAACCGATAATACAAAGAATTCTAAACTTAAATACAAGGCCCCTCAGAGGCTCGAACTGTGGTCTACTGTTTTAGAGGTATTTGTGCTAACCACTACACCACGGAGCCGTTTGTCCAAAGTGAAATGTTAGGAATATGAAGAAATATATTTTCTGTGAAAGGTTGTATTATGATAATATAGTGAAGATCATCCAGAAGATTCAGGTCAAACGTCATTGTTCCTGAACTGTAAGGTTCATGTCAGACACGTGTCGAGAACGATGGGAAAGTGAGGATTGGTGAAGATGTCGATCAGTAAAGATGATTATGTGCTGGAAATACTCTTTGTCTTGAATGAGGGTGTAATGAAGATGATTTTTGAACAGGCGCCAAAGGTTAAAGCCAGAAGAATGTGGTGTCAAGATTGTAATTATAGTGTAGTTCAATGAGGTTGAAGTTGTCGTTAAAATGGCTTTTGACCTGACGCTTAAAATGATCTGAGGTAGGTTCAAGGCCAACCAGAATATAGCAACAAGAGCTAGTTTCAGTTACATAGAAATATTTATCGCTAAATCACAAGTAGCTCTTAAAACTATTCTAATCATTAATATAATAAAACATATTTACAGCAACACATTAAACAACAATAAAGAAATACCCTACAGGAGAGTAACTCACTGTCAATGAAATTATATAACGGTAAATTTGCTAGTCTTTAGAGTTCACGTATATATTAACAAAAACAATATTATCTTTATTATTGTTGAACAAATGACAGTACAAAATGGATGATAATTTGATGTTTGATTGATTCAGGAGGTAGTATGTAATGATGGAGATACATTTAGCAAGGAAGGTCAAAGGTATCACTGTTGAGTGTGAAATGAAAGTGATTTTTAGAAAGGGTACAACGAATAAGATTCGTTAAGGGCGTAGTGAAGATAGGTTTGTCATTTTTCCTTGACTTTTACAGATATAAAGAACTCTGTTTTGATTTTCGTCGTGTTCTAAGAAGCATTCTTCTTTCAATTTCTATATTACAGGGTCTGATTACTTTCCTTTTGCTGTTTGAAAAAACGCTTTACCTAGACTAATGGATGTTGACGATAATGACCTCTCCCACACCGTCGGTGGGTTTAGTACAACTGGTCCCTTCACTTATCAGAAATGGCCTTTGAATGAAACTCGAGGTTTGGAAAATGATACTTCTATAGTAAATGTCGATAAATACGACGATGAAAGGATATTATAGGATATAAACTTGTCGGAAAAAGGCCTTCACGTCCACCTAAACCGACAGAGGGCAAAAGACGCGATCTTAGAGAGAATACTAAACATCAAAACAAGGCCCCTCAGAGGCTCGAACTGTGGTCTAATGCTTTAGACAGTTTTTCTAACCAATACACCAGGGAGCCGTTTGTCCAAAGTACAATATTAGGAATATGAACTTATATATTTGCTATAAAAAGTTTCATTTAAATAAGTGTATAGAAGATGAGGCTGTAGTGAAGATAATTATGCAAAAATTTCAGGTCAAACGTCATTGGTGTCGAGTGTGTAGTAAAGATAAGGTTGTTCTGATGGTGAGACCGTACTGAAGATAACTTTGTAGATGGCCTTCGTCCTGAACAGTAAGGTTCATGTCGGACACATGTTGAGACTGTTGTGAAAGTGAGAATGTCGTGAAGATATCGTTCAGTAAAGGTGTTAGTGTGATGGAGATACCCATCGTCTTGAGTAAGGCTGTAATGAATATAATTTTTGAAGAGGCGCAAAGGTTAAAGCCAAAATGATGTGGTGTCTAGAATGTTGTAATCAAAGTGTAGTTCAATGAAGTTTAAGGTATCGTGAAAATGGCTTCTGCCTAACTCTGAAAATGATCTGAAGTAGGTTCAAGGCCAACCAGTGGAGAGCAACAAAAGGTTGTTTCAATTACATAGAAATATTTGTCGCTGTATCTCAAATAACACATAATAATTATTCTTATGATTCATATAATAAGGTCATATTTACAGTAATACATTAGAGAAGAATACCTTATTGTCAAGGAAAATATATTAGTGTAAACAAGACACTCCGTAGAGTTTCGGAATAGAAACAACCAAAAACAATAATATTATTATCATAGTTGAACATATGAGAGTACAAAAAAGTAGATACTTTGCTGTTTAGGAGATATAGCCAGTAATATGTAATGATGAAGATACATATGGCAAGGAAGGTCAAAGGCATCGCTCTGGAGGGTGTATTGAAGGTGGTTTTTACAAAGGGTGTAACGAAAAAGATTCCTTGAGGGCATTGTGAAGATGAGTTTGTCATTTTTCCTTGACTTTTACATATATAGAGAATTCTTTATGATTTTCATCGTGTTTTAAATAGCATTTTTCTTTCAATTTATATTTCAATGGGACTTATTTCGTTCCTTTGGCTATTTGGAAAAATCATTTTCCTTAGATTTGAAGATGTTAACTGAAATGACCTCTCCCACGTCGTCGATGGGTTTATTACAAATGGTTCCTTCGCTCAACAGAATTAGCATTTGAATGAAACTCGATGTTTGAATAATGATATTTCTATAGGAAGAGTCTATAAATTCTTTGATAAAGACGATATCAAAGAATATATACTTGTCGGTAAAATACCTTTACGTCCACCTAAGCCGACAGACGGCAAAAGAACCGATAATACAGAAAATTCTAAACTTAAAAACAAGGCCCCTCAGAGGCTCGAACTATGGTCTACAGCTTTAGAGGCAGTTGTCCTAACCACTACAACACGGAGCCGTTTTCCAAGGTGAAATATTAGGAATATGAAGAAATATGTTTGCTAGAAAAGGTTGTTTTATGATAAGTGCATGGATGATGGTAATATAGCGAAAAAGATAATCCAGAAGTTTCAGGTCAAACTTCATTGGTGTCGAGTGTGCTGTGACGAAACGGCTGTTCCTATGGTGAGACTGTACTGAAGATGACGTTTAGATGGGTTTCTTCCTGAACTGTAAGGTTCATGTCAGACACATGTCGAGAACGACGTGAAAGTGAGGATGTGTTGAAGATGTCTATCAGTAAAGATGATTATGTGCTGGAAATACTCTTTGTCTTGGATGAGGGTGTAATGAAGATGATTTTTGAACAGGCGCCAAAGGTTAAAGCCAGAACAATGTGGTGTCGAGATCATAATCATAGTGTAGCTCAATGAATTTGAAGTAATCGTTAAAATGTCTGTTGACCTGACGCTTAAAATGATCTGAGGTATGTTCAAGGCCAACCAGAGTATAGAAACAAAAGCTAATTTGATTACATAGGAATGTTTGTCGTTAAATCACAAGTAACACTTAAAGCTATTCTTAGCTTTCATATAATAAAGTCATATTTACAGTAACAGATTAAATAGCAATAAAGTAATACCGTACAGAAGAGTAACTCATTATCAATGAAAACATATGTTTCAATTTGCCAGTCTGTAGAGTTCCCGTATATATTAACAAAAACAATTTTATCACTCTCATTGCTGAAAAATGACAGTACAAAATGGATGTTACTTTGATGTTTGATAGATTCAGAAGGTAGTATGTAATGGTGAAGATACATGTGGCAAGGAAGATCAAAGGCAGCACAGTGGAGGGTGAACTGAAAGTCATTTTTAGAAAGGGTATAACGAATAAGAATCGTTAAGGGCGTAGTAAAGATAAGTTTGTCATGTTTCCTTGACTTTTACATATATAAAAGAATTCTATATGATTTTCGCCGTGTTCAAAGAAGTATTCTTCTTTCAGTTTCTATTTTGCAGGGTCGGATTATGTTCCTTTAGCTGTTTGAAAAAAACGTTTTACCTAGACTAAAGGATGTTGACGTCAATGATCTCTCCAACATCGTCGGTGGATTTAGTGCTACTGGGTCCTTCATTCTTCCGAAATGGCATTTGAATGAAACTCGATGTTTGAAAAATGATACTTCTGTATTAAAAGTCGATAAATACGTTGATGAAAGGATATTATAGAATATAAACTTGTCGGTAAAATACCTTTACGTCAAAATACCTTTATGGCAAAAGAAGCGATTATAGAGAGAATACTAAACATATAAACAAGGCCCCTTAGAGGCTCGAACTGTTGTCTACTGGTTTAGACAGTTGTGCTAACCATTACACCAGGAATCCGTTTGTCCAAAGTAAAATATTAGGAATATGAAGTATTTATTTGTTATAAAAGTTTGAATTAAGATAAGTGTATAGAACAAGAGGATGTAGTGAAGATAATCATGCAAAAGGTTCAGGTCAAACGTCATTGGTGTCGAGTGTGTAGTGAAGACAAGGTTGTTCTGTTGGTGAGACCGTACTGAAGATGACTTTGTAGATGGCCTTCGTCCTGAACTGTAAGGTTCATGTCGGACACATGTAGAGAGCGATGTGAAAGTGAGGATGTCGTGAAGATGTCGTTCAGTAAAGGTAATAGTGTGCTGGAGATTCCCATCGTCTTGAGTAAGGCTATAATGAATATGATTTTTGAAGAGGCGCAAAAGGTTAAAGCCAAAATGATGTGGTGTATAGATTGTTGTAATTAAGTGTTGTTCAATGAAGTTGAAGGTGTCGTGAAACTGGCTTTGACCTAACCCTGAAAATGATCTGAAGCAGGTTCAAAGCTAACTAGAGTATAGCAACAAAAGCTCGTTTCAATTACATAGAAATATTTGTCGCTTTATCACAAGTAACACATAAGAACTACTCTTATCATTCATATAACAAGGTCATATTTACAGTAACACATTATACAGCAATAAAGTAATACATTAGAGAAGAATAACTTATTGTCAGTGAAAATATATAAGTGTAGATTAGCCAATGTGTAGAGTTTAGGAATAGAAACTACCAAAAACAATGATATTATTATCATTGTTGAACATAGGAGAGTACAATATGGAAGATTTAGCCTGTAGTATGTAATGATGAAGATACATGTAGCAAGGAAGGTCAAAAGCATGGCTGAGGAGGGTGTAATGAAGGTAGTTTTTACAAAGGGTTTGACGATAAAGATTCCTTGAGGGCATTGTGATGATGAGTTTGTCATTTTTCCTTGACTTTTACATATATAAAGAATTTTTTTATAATTTTCGTCGTGTTCTAAAAAGCATTTTCTTTCAATCTATATTTCAATGGGACTGATTTCGTTCCTATGGCTATTTAGAAAAATTACTTTCCCTAGATTTGAAGATGTTAACAGTAATGACATCTCCCACATCGTCGGTTGGTTTAGTACAAATGGTTCCTTCACTCACCAGAATTAACGTTTGAATGAAACTTGATGTTTGAATAATACTATTTCTATAGGAAGAGTTTTTTAAATCCTTTGATAAAGACGATATCAACAATACGTACTTGTCGGTAAAATACCTTTACGTCCACCTAAGTTGATAGACGGCAAAAGAACTGATACTACAAGGAATTCTAAACTTAAAAACAAGGGTCCTCACAGGATCGAACTGTGGTCAACTGCTTTAGAGGCAGTTGTGCTAACCACCATTCCACGGAGCCGTTTGTCCAAAGTGAAATATTAGGAATATGAAGAAATATGTTTGCTATAAAATGTCGTATTATGATAAGTGTATGGAATATGATAATGAAGCGAAGATCATCCAGAAGTTTCAGGTCATTTGTCATTGGTGTTGATTGTGTTGTGACGAAACGGCTGTTCCTATGGTGAGACTGTACTGCAGATGACGTTGTAGATGAGTTTCTTCCTGAACTGCAGGGTTCATGTTAGACACATGTCGAGAACGATGTGAAAGTGAGGATGTGGTGAAGATGTCGATCAGTAAAGATGATAGTGTGCTGGAAATACTCTTTATCTTGAATGAGGGTGTGATTATTATGATTTTTGTAAAGGCGCCAAAGGTTACAGTCTGAAGAACGTGTTGTCGAGATTATGATTATAGTGTAGTTCAATGAAGTTGATGTTGTCGTTAAAATGTCTTTTGATCTGACGCTTAAAATGATCTGAGGTAGGTTCAAGGCCAACCAGAGTATAGCAACGAAAACAAGTTTCAATTATATAGAAATATTTGTCGCTAAATCACAAGTAACACTTAAAACAATTCTTATCATTCATATAATAAAGTTATATTTACAGCAACACTTTAAACAGCAATAAAGTAATATCGTACAGAAGAGTAGCTCATTGTCAATGAAAATACTTTAATTTCAATTTGCCAGTCTCTTCCCGTATATATTAACAAAAACAATCTTTTTATTATCATTGTTGAACAAATGACAGTACAAAATGGATAATACTTTGATGTTTGATAGATTCAGAAGGTAGTATGTAATGATGAACATACATGTGGCAAGGAAGATCAATGGCATCACTGTGGAGGGTGAAATGAAGGTGATTTTTAGAAAGGGTATAACGAATAAGATTCGTCAATGGCGCAGTGAAGATAAGTTTGCCATTTTTCCTTGAATTTTACATATATAAGGAATTCTTTATGGTTTTCCTCATGTTCTGAGAAGTATTCTTCTTTCAATTTCGTTTTTACAGGTACTGATTAAGTTATTTTGGCTGTTTGAAAAACACTTTACTTGGACTACAGGATGTTGACTGTAATGACCTCTCCCACATCGTCGGTGGGTTTAGTACAACTGGTTCCTTCACTCATCAGAAATGGCGTTTGAATGAAACTCGATGTTTGAAAAATGATACTTCTTTAGTAAAAGTCGATTAATACGTTGATGAAAGGATATTATAGAATATGAACTTGTCGGTAAAATACCTTTCCGTCTACCTAAGCAGACAGACGGCAAAAGACGCGATTATAGAGAAAATAATAAACATAAAAATGACGCTCTTCAGAGGCTCTAACTGTGATCTACTGCTTTAGATAGTTGTGCTAACCATTTTACCATGGAGCCGTTTGTCCAAAGCAAAATATTAGGAATATGAAGTAATGTATTTGCTATAAAAGGTTGCATTAAAATAAGTGTATAGAAGATGAGGATGTAGTGATGATAATCATGCAAAAGGTTCAGTTCAAATGTCATTGGTGTCGAGTGTGTAGTGAAGATAAGGTCGTTCTGATGGTGAGACCGTACTGAAGATGACTTTGTAGATGGCCTTCATCCTAAATTGTAAGGTTCATGTCTGACACATGTCGAGAACGATGTGAAAGTGAGGATATCGTGAAGATATCGTTCAGTAAAGGTGATAGTGTGCTGGAAATACCCATCGTCTTGAGTAAGGTTATAATGAATATGATTTTTGAAGAAGCGCAAAAGGTTAAAGCCAAAATGATATGTTGTATAAATTGTTGAATTAAAGTGTAGTTCAATGAAGTTGAAGGTATCGTGAAACTAGTTTTCACCTAACCCTGAAAATGATCTGAGGTAGATTCAAAGCCAACCATAGGAGAGCAAGAAAAGCTCGTTCAGTTACATAGAAATATTTGTCGTTGTATAACAAGTAACACATAAGAACTATATTACCATTTATATAATAAGGTCATATTTACAGTAACACATTATACAGCAATAAAGTGATATATTAGAGAAGATAAACTTACTGTCAATGAAAATATATATTTGTAAACTAGCCACTCTGTAGAGTTTCGAAATAGAAACAACCGAAAACAATATTATTATCATTGTTGAACATATGAGAGTGCAAAATGGTAGATACTTTGATGTTTAGAAGATTTAACCTGTACTATGTAATGAAGATACATGTGGCAAGGAAGGTCAAAGGCATTGCTGTGGAGGGTGTAATGAAGGTTGTTTTTACAAAGGTTTGACGAAAAAGATTCCTTGAGGGCATTGTGAAGATGAGTTTGTCATTTTTCCTTGGCTTTTACATATATAAAGAATTTTTTACGATTTTCATCTTGTTCTAAAAAGCATTTTTCTTTCATTCTATATATCAATGGGACTGATTTCGTTCCTTTGGCTATTTGGAAAAATCATTTTCCCTAGATTTGAAGATGTTAACGGTAATGACCTCTCGCACGTCGTCGGTTGGTTTAGTACAAATGGTTCCTTCAGTTACCAGAATTAGCGTTTGAATGAAACTCGATGTTTGAATAATGATATTTCTATAGGAAGAGTCTATGAATCCTTTGATAAAGACGATATCAAAGAATATATACTTTCCGGTAGAATACCTTTCCGTCCACCTAAGCCGACAGACGGCAAATGAACCGATAATATAAAGAATTCTAAACTTAAGAAAGTAGGGTCCTCACAGGCTCGAAATGTGGTCTACTGCTTTAGAGGTAGTTTTTCAAACCACTACATCACGGACCCGTTTGTCCAAAGTGAAATATTAGGAATGTGAAGAAATATGTTTGCTATGAAAGGTTGTTTTATGATAAGTGTATGGAAGATGATAATGTACCGAAGAAGATCATCCAGAAGTTTCAGGTGAAACGTCACTGGTGTTGCGTTGTGAATATGATTTTTGAAAAGGCGCCAAAGGTTACAGCCTGAAGTATAGTGTAGTTCAATGAAGATGAAGTTGTCGTTAAAATGTCTTTTGACCTGACGCTTAAAATGATCTGAGGTCGATTCAAGGCCAACCAGAGTACAGCAACGAAAACTAGTTTCAATTACATAGAAATATTTGTCGCTAAATCACCGGTAACACTTAAATTTATTCTTATCATTCATATAATAAAGTCATATTTATAGCAAGACATTAAACGGCAATAAAGTAAAACCGTACAGAAGAGTAACTCATTGTCAATGAAAATACATAACTTTCAATTTGCCCGTCTGTTCCCGTATATATTAACAAACAATCTTATCATTATCATTGTTGAACAAATAACAGTACATAATGGATAATACTTTGATGTTTGATAGATTCAGAAGGTAGTATGTAATGATGAAGATACATGTGGCAAGGAAGATCAAAGCATCACTGTGGAGGATGAAATGAAAATGATTTTTAGAAAGGGTATAACGAATGAGATTCGTCAAGGGCGCAGTGAAGATAAGTTTGCCATTTTCTTTGAATTTTACATATATAAAGAATTCTTTATGGTTTTCGTCATGTTCTAAGAAGTATTCTTCTCTCAATTTCTATTTTACAGTGACTAATTACGTTTCTTTGGCTGTTTGAAAAAACACTTTAACTAGACTAAAGGATGTTTATGGTAATGACCTCTCCCACATCGTCGGTGGGTTTAGTGCAACTAGTTCCTTCACTCATCAGAAATGGCGTTTGAATGAAACTCGATGTTTGAAAAATGATACTTTTCTAGTAAAAGTCGATTAATACGTTGATGAAAGGATATTATAGAATATAAACTTGTCGGTAAAATACCTTTACGTCCACCTTGGCCGACAAACGGCAAAAGAAGCGATTATAGAGAAAATAATAAACATAAAAACAACGCTCTTCAGGGACTTTAACTGCTGTCTACTAGTATAGACAGTTGTGCTAACCATTACACGAGGGAGTCGTTTGTCCAAAGTACAATATTAGGAATATGAAGTTATATTTTTGCTATAAAAGGTTGCATTAAATGTATAGAAGATGAGGATGTAGTGAAGATAATCATGCAAATAGTTCAGGTCAAACGTCATTGGTGTCGAGTGTGTAGTGGAGACAAGGTTGTTCTGATGATGAGATCGTACTGAAGATGACTTTGTAGATGGCCTTCGTCCTGAACTGTAAGGTTCATGTCGAACACATGTGGTAAGCGATGTGAAAGTGAGAATGTCCTGAAGATGTCGTTCAGTAAAGGTGATAGTGTGCTGGAGATACTATCATCTTGAGTAAGGTTATAATGAATAAGATTTTTGAAGACGCTCAAAAGGTTAAAGCCAAAATGATGTGATGTTTAGATTGTTGTAATTAAAGTGAAGTTCAATGAAGTTGAAGGTATCGTGAAAATGGCTTTGACCTAACCCTGAAAACGATCTGAGGTAGGGTCAAGGCCAACCATAGGAGAACAAGAAAAGCTTGTTTCAGTTACACAGAAATATGTGTCACTCTATTTTTATTATTTATATGATAAGGTCATATTTACAGGAACACATTATACAACAATAAAGTAATATATTAGAGAAGAATAGCTTATTGTCAGTGAAAATATTTAAGTGTAAAACTAGCCAATCTGCAGAGTTTCGATATAGAAACAACTAAAAACAATGATGTTATTATCATTGTTAAATATATGAGAGTACAAAATAGTATAGATATTTTGATGTTTAGAAGATTTATCCTGTACAATAGGCAAGGAAGGTCAAAGGCATCGCTGTGGAGCGTGTAATGAAGTTGGTTTTTACAAAGGGTGTAACAAAAAAGTTCGCGTGAGGGCATTTTGAAGATGAGTTTGTCATTTTTCCTTGACTTTTACATATGTAAAGAATTCTTTATGATTATCATCGTGTTCTAGAAAGCATTTTTCTTTCAATCTATATTTCAATGGGACTGCTTTCGTTCCTTTGGCTATTTGGAAAAACCACTTTCCCTAGATTTGAAGATGTTAACGGTAATGACCTCTCCCACGTCGTCGGTGAGTTTAGTACAAATGGTTCCTTCACTCTCCAGAATTAAAGTTCGAATGAAATTCGATGTTTGAATAATAATACTTTTACAGGAAGAGTCTATAAATCCTCTGATAAAGACGATATTAAAGAATATATACTTGTCGGTAAAATACCTTTACGTCCACCTAAGCCGACAGACAGCAAAATGACCGATAATACAGAGAATGAAAAACTTAAAAACTAGACTCCTCACAGGCTCGAACCGTGGTCTATTGCTTTAGAGGCAGTTTTGCTAACCACTACACCACTATGCCGTTTGTCTAAAGTGAAATATTAGGACTATGAAGAAATTTGTTTGTTATAAAAATTTGTATTGTGATAAGTGTATGGAAGATGATAATGTAGTGAAGTTCATCCAGAAGTTTCAGGTCAAACGTCATTGGTGTCGAGTGTGTTGTGACGAAACGGCTGTTCCTATGGTGAGACTGTACTGAAGATGACGTTGTAGATGGGTTTCTTCCTGAACTGTAAGTTTAATATCAGACACATGTCGAGAACGATGTGAAAGTGAGGATGTGGTGATATCGATTAGTAAAGATAAAAGTGTGCTGGAAATACTGTCTTGAATGAGGGTGTACTGAATATGATTTTTAAAAAGGCGACAAAGGCTAAAGCCAGAAGAATGTTGTGTCGAGATTATAATAATAGTTTAGTTCATTGAAGTTGAAGTTGTCATTAAAATGTCTTTTGACCTGATGCCGAAAATGATCTGAGGTAGTTTCAAGGCCAACCAGAGTATAGCAACAAAAACTAGTTTCAGTTACATAGAAATATTTGTCACTAAATCACAAGTAACACTTAAAACTATTCTTATCATTCATATAATAAAGTCATATTTACAGCAACACATTAAACAGCAATAAAGTAATACCGTACAGAAGAGTAACTCATTGTCAATGAAAATATATGTTTCAATTTGCCAGTCTGCAGCGTTCCCGTATATATTAACAAAAACAATCTTATTATTATTATTGTTGAACAAATGACAGTACAATATGGATGATTCTTTGATGTTTGATAGATTCAGAAGGTAGTATATAATGATGAAGATACATGTGGCAATTAAGATCAAAGGTATCACTGTGGAGGGTGAAATGAAAGTGAATTTTAGAAAGTATATAACGAATAAGCTTCGTTAAGAGCGTAGTGAAGTTTGTCATTTTTACTTGACTTTTACATATATAAAGAATTCTTTTTGATCTTCTTCGTGTTCTAAGAAGTATTGTTCTTTCGATTTTTATTTAACAGGGTCTGATTACGTTCCTTTGGATGTCTGAAAAAACGCTTTACCTAGACTAAAGAATGACTTTAATGACCTCTTGCACATCGTCGGTGGGTTTAGTACAACTGTTCCCTTCACCCATCAGAAATGGCGTTTGAATGAAACTTGGTTTGGAAAATGATACTTCTGGTGTAAAAGTCGATAAATACGTTGATAAAAGGATATTATAGAATATAAACTTGTCGGTAAAATACCTTTACATCCACTTAAACCAACAGACTGCAAAAAAGCGATTATAGAGAGAATACTAAACGTAAAAACAAGGCCTCTTAAAGGTTTGAACCGTGGTCTACTGCTTTAGACAGTTGTGCTAACCATTACACCAGTGAGACGTTTGTCCAAAGTACAATATTAGGAATATGAAGTTATATATTTGCTCTTAAAGGTTGCATTAAAATAAGTGTATAGAAGATGAGGATGTAGTGAAGATAATCATGCAAAAGGTTCAGTTCAAACGTCATTGGTGTCGAGTGTGTAGTGAAGATTAGGTTGTTATGAAGGTGAGACCGTACTGAAGATGACTTTGTAGATGGCCTTCTTCCTGTACTGTAAGGTTCATAGTGGACACATGTCGAGAGCGATGTGAAAGTGAGAATGTCGTGAAGATGTCGTTCCGTAAAGGTGATAATGTGCTGGAAATACCCATTGTCTTGAGTAAGTTTATAATGAATATGACTTTTGAAGAGGCGCAAAAGATTAAAGCCAAAATGATATTGTTGTCTAGATTGTTGTAAATGAAGTGTAGTTCAATGAAGTTGAAGGTATGGTGAAAATGACTTTGACCTAACCCTGAAAATGATCTGAGGTAGGTTCAAGGCCAACCTGAGGAGAGGAACAAAAGCTCGTTTCAAATACATAGAAATAGTTGTCGCTGTATTACAAGTAAAACATAAGAACTATTCTTATCATTCATATGATAAGTTCATATTTACACTAACACATTATTCAGCAATAAAGTAATACATTAAAGAAAAATAACTTATTGTCAGTGAAAATATATGTGTAAACTAGCCACTCTGTAGAGTTTCGGAATAGAAACAACCAAAAACAATATTATTATCATTGTTGAACATATGAGAGTACAAAATGGTAGATACTTTGATGTTTAGAAGATTTAGCCTGTAGTATGTAATGATGAAGATACATGTGGCAAGGAAGGTCAAAGGCATCGCTGTCGAGGGTGTAATGAAGTTGGTTTTTACAAAGGGTGTAACGAGAAAGATTCCTTGAGGGCATTGTGAGGATGATTTTGTCATTTTTCCTTGACTTTTACATACATAAAGAATTCTTTATGATTTTCATCGTTTTCTAAAAACCTTTTTTCTTTCAATCTATATTTCATTGGGACTGATTTCGTTCCTTTAACTATTTGTAAAAATCACTTTCCCTAGATTTGAAGATGTTAACGGTAATGACCTCTCCCACGTCGTCGGTGGGTTTAGTACAAATGGTTCCTTCACTCATCAGATTTAGCGTATGAATGAAACTCGATGTTTGAAAAACAATACTTCTATAGGAAGAGTCTATGAATCCTTTGATAAAGACGATGTCAAAGAATATATACTTGTCGATAGAATACCTTTTTATCCACGTAAGCCGACAGACGGTAAAAGAGCCGATAATACAGAGAACTGTGGTATACTGCTTTAGAGGCAGTTGTCCTAATCACTACTCCACGGACCCGTTTGTCCAAAGTGAAAAATAAGGAATTTGAAGAAATGTGTTTGCTATAAAAGGTTATATTATGATAAGTGTATGGAAGATGATAATATAGCGAAGAAGATCATCCAGAATTCTCAGGTCAAACATCATTGGTGTCGAGCGTGCTGTGAAGAAACGGCTGTTCCTATTGTGAGACTGTACTGAAGATGACGTTATAGATGGGTTTCTTCCTGAACTATAAGGTTCATATCAGACACATGTCGAGAACGATGTGAAAGTGAGGATGTGGTGAAGATGTCGATCAGTAAAGATGATAGTGTGTTGGAAATACCCTTTTTCTTGAATAAGGGTGTAATGAAGATGATTTTTGAACAGGCGCCAAAGGTTAAAGCCAGAAGAATGTGGTGTAGAGATTATAATTACAGTGTAGTTCAATGAATTTGAAGTTGTCGTTAAAATTTCTTTTGACCTGACGCTTAAAATAAGCTGAGGTAGGTTCAAGGCCAACCACAGTATAGCAATAAAAGATAGTTTCAATTACATGGAAATATTTGTCGTTAAATCACAAGTAACACTTAAAACTATACTTAAACTATTTTTATTATTCATATAATAAAGTCATATTTACAGCAACACAATAATAGCAATAAAGTAATACCCTAAAGGAGAGTAACTCATTCTCAATGAAAATATGTATGTTTAAATTTGCAAGTCTGTAGAGTTCCCGTATATGTTAACAAAAATATTATTACCATTATTATCATTGAACAAATGACAGAACAAAATGAATAATACTTTGATGTTTGATTGATTCAGAAGGTAGTATGTAATGATGAAGATACATTTGGCAAGGAAGGTCAAAGGCATCACTGTGGAGGGTGAAATGAAAGTGATTTTTAGAAAGGGTATAACGAATAAGCTTCGTGTAGAGTCGTTTGTCCAAAGTACAATATTAGGAATATGAAGTTATATATATGCTATAAAAGGTTGCATTGAAATAAGTGTATAGAAGATTAGGATGTAACGAAGATAATCATGCAAAAGGTTCAAGTCAAACATCATTGGTGTCGAGTGTGTACTGAAGATAAGGTTGTTCTGATGGTGAGACCGTACTGAAGATGACGTTGTAGATAGGTGTCTTCCTAAACCGTAAGGTTCATACCAGACACATATCGAGAACGATGTGAAAGTGAGGATGTGGTGAAGGTGTCGATCAGGAAAGATGAGAGTGTGCTGGAAATACTCTTTGTCTTGAATGAGGGTGTAATGAAGATGATTTTTCAACAGGCGCCAAAGGGTAAAGGCAGAAGAATGTGGTGTCGAGATTATAATTCCAGTGTAGTTCAATGAAGTTCAAGTTGTCGTTAAGATGTCTTTTGACCTGACGCTTAAAATGATCTGAGTTAGGTTCAAGGCCAACTAGAGTATAGCAACTAAAAGTAGTTTCAATTACATAAAAATATTTGTCGCTAAATCGCAAGTAACACTTAAAGCTATTATTATTATTCATATAATAAAGTCATATTTACAGCAACACATTGAACAGCAATAAAGTAATACCGTACAGTACAAAATGGATGATATTTTGATGTTTGATAGATTCAGAAGGTAGTATGTAATGATGAAGATACATGTGGTAAGGAAGATCAAAGGCATCACTGTGGAGGGTGAATGAAAATGATTTTTAGAAAGGGTATAACGAATAACATTCGTTAAGGGCGTAGTGAAGATAAGTTTGTCATTTTTCCTTGACTTTTACACATGTAAAGAATTTTTTATGATTTTCTTCGTGTTCTAAGAAGTATTGTTCTTTCAATTCCTATTTTACAGGGTCTGACTACATTCCTTTAGCTATTTGAAAAAGCGTTTTACCTAGACTAAAGGATGTTTACGGGAATGACCTCTCCAACATGGTCGGTGGCTTTAGTACAACTGGTTCCATCACTCAAGAGAAATGGCATTTCAATGAAACTCGATGTCTGAAAAATGATACTTCTTTAGTAAAAGTCGATAAATACGTTGAGGAAAGGATATTATAGAATCCAAACTTTTCGGTAAAATACCTTTACTTCCTCCTAAGCCGACAGACGGCAAACGAAGCGATTATAGAGAGAAATACTAAACATAAAAACAAGGCCCCTCTGGGGCTCGAACTGTGTTCTACTGCTTTAGACAGTTGTGCTAATCATTACACCAGGGAGCCGTTTGTCCAAAATAAAATATTAGGATTATGAAGTAATATATTTGTTATGAAAGGTTGAATTAAGATAAGTGTATAGAAGATGAGGATGTAGTGAAGATAATCATGCAAAAGGTTCAGGTCAAACGTCATTGGTGTCGAGTGTGTAGTGAAGATAAGGTTGTTCTGATGATGAGACCGTAATGAAGATGACTTTGTAGATGGCCTTCGTCCTGAACTGTAAGGTTCATGTCGGACACATGTCGAGAGAGATGTGAAAGTGAGGATGTCGTGAAGATGTTGTTCAGTAAAGGTGATAGTGCTATGGAAATATCCATTGTCTTGAGTAAGGTTATAACGAATATGCTTTTTGAAGAGGCGCAAAAGATCAAACCCAGAAAAATGTTGTTGTCTAGATTGTTGTAATTAAAGTGTAGTTAAGTGAAGTTGAAGGTATCGTGAAAATTGCTTTGACATAACCCTGAAAATGATCTGAAGTAGGTTCAAGGCCAACCAGAGAAGAGCAATAAAAGCTCGTTTCAATTACATAGAAATATTTGTCGCTGTATCACAAGTATACATAAGAACTATTCTTATCATTCATATAATGAGATCATATTTACAGTAAAACATTAGAATCAATAAAGTAATACATCAGAGAAGAATAACTCATTGTCAGTGAAAATATATAAGTGTAAACTTGCCACTCTGTAGAGTTTCAGATTAGAAACAACCAAAAAATATAAAATTATAATCATTGTTGAGCATATGAGAGTACAAAATGGTAGATTCTTTGATGTTTAGAAGATTTAGCTTGTAGTATGTAATGATGAAGATATATATAGCAAGGAAGGTCAAAGGCATCGCTGTGGAGGATGTAATGAAGGTTGTTTTTACAAAGGGTATAAAAAAAAAGATTCCTTGAGGGCATTTTGAAGATGAGTTTGTCATTTTTCCTTTACCTTTACATATATAAAGAAATCTTTATGATTTTCATCTTGTTCTGAAGAGCATTTTTTTTTCATATTTCAGTGGGACTGATTTCGTTCCTTTGGCTATTTAGAAAAATCACTTTCCCTAGATTTGAAGAGGTTAACGGTAATGACCCCTCCCACGTCGTCGGTGGGTATAATACAAATGGTTCCTTCACTCAACAGAATTAGCGTTAGAATGAAACTCGATGTTTGAATATCAATACTTCTATAGGAAGAGTTTTTTAAATCCTTTGATAAAGACGATATCAAAAAATATATACTTGTCGGAAAATACCTTTCCGTCCACCTAAGCCGACAGACGGCAAAAGAACCGATAATACAGAGAATTTTAAACTTAAAAACAACGCTCCTCACAGGCTCGAACTGTTGTCTACTGCTTTAGAGGCAGTTGTCCTAACCACTACACCACGGAGCCGTTTGTCCAAAGTGAAATATTAGGCATATGAAAAAATATGTTTGCTATAATAGGTCGTATTATGATAAGTGTATGGAGGATTATAATATAGCGAAGAAGATAATCCAGAATTTTCAGGTCAAACGTCATTGCTGTCGAGTGTGCTCCGACGAAACGGCTGTTCCTATGGTGAGACTGTACTGAAGATGACGCTGTAGATGGGTTTCTTCCTGAACTGTAAGGTTTATGTTAGAGACATGCCGTGAACGATGTGAAAGTAAGGATGTGGTGAAGATGTCGAATAGTTAAGATGATAGTGTGCTGGAAAGACTCTTTGTTTTGAATGAGGGTGTAATGAAGATGATTTTTGAACAGGCGCCAAAGGTTAAAGCCATAAGAATGTTTTGTCCAGATTATAATTACAGTGTAGTTCAATGAATTGGAAGTCGTTAAAATGTTTTTTGACCTGACTCCTAAAATGATCTAATGTTGGTTTAAGGCCAACCAGAATATAGCAACAAAAGCTAGTTTCAGTTACATAGAAATATTTATCGTTAAATCACATGTAACACTTAAAACTATTCTTAGCATTCATATAATAAAGTCATATTTACAGCAAAACATTAAAGAAAAATAAAGTAATACCCTACAGGAGAGTAACTCTTTGTCAATGAAAACATATACGTGTAAATTTACCAGTCTGTAGAGTTCCTGTATATATTAACAAAAATAATCTTATTTCTATTATTGTTGAACAAATGACAATACAAATTGGATGATTCTTTCATGTTTGATAGATTCAGAAGGTAGCATGTAATGATGAAGATACATGTGGCATGGAAGGTCAAAGGCATCACTGTGGAGGGTGAAATGAATGTGATTTTTAGAAAGGGTATAACGAATAAGCTTCGTTTAGAGAGTAGTGAAGATAAATTTGTCATTTTCCTTGACTTTTACATATATAAATAATTCTTTTTGATTTTCGTCGTTTTCTAAGAAGTATTCTTCTTTCAATTTCTATTTTACAGGGTCTGATTACGATCCTTTGGCTTTTTGAAAAAACACTTTACCAAGACTAAAGGATGTTGACTGTAATGACCTCTCCCAAATCGTTGGTGGGTTTTGTACAATTGGTTCCTTCACTCACCAGAAATGGCGTTTGAATGAAACTCGATGTTTGGAAAATGATACTTCTTTAGTATAAGTCGAGAAATACTTTGATAAAAGGTTATTATAGAATATAAACTTGTCTTTGAAATACCTTTACGTCTACCTATACCGACAGACGGCAAAAGAAACGATTATGAAGAGAATAATAAACATAAAAACAAGTCCCCTTAGAGGCTCGAACTGTGGTCTACTGCTTTAGACAGTTGTGCTAACCATTACACCAGGGTGCCGTTTGTCCAAAGTACAATATTAGGAATATGAAGTTATATATTTACTATAAAATTTTGTATTAAAATAAGTATATAGAAGAGGAGTATGTAATGCATATAACCATGCAAAAGGTTCAGGTCAAACGTCATTGGTGTCGAGTGTGTAGTGAAGATAAGGTTGTTCTGATGGAGAGACCGTACTGAAGATGACGTTGTAGATGGATGTCCTCCTGAACTGTAAGGTTCATGTCAGACACATGTCGAGAACGATGTGAAAGTGAGGATGTCTTGAAGATATCGTTCAGTAAAGGTGATAGTGTGCTGGAAATACTCTTTATCTTGAATGAGGGTTAAAGCCAGAAGAATGTGGTGTCGAGATTATAATTATAGTGTAGTTCAATGAAGTTGAAGTTGACCTGATGCTTAAAATGATCTGAGGTAGGTTCAACGCCAACCAGAGTATAGCAACTAAAAGTAGTTTCAGTTACATAGAAGTATTTGTCGCTAAATCACAAGTAACACTTAAAGCTATTCTTATCATTCATATAATAAAGTCACATTTACAGCAACACATTAAACAACAATAAAGTAATACCGTACAGAAGAATAACTCATTGTCAATAAAGATATATAAGTTTCAATTTGCCAGTCTGTTGAGTTCCCTTACATATCAACAAAAACAATCTTATTATGATTATTGTTGAAGAAATGATAGTACAAAATGGATGATACTTTGATGTTTGATAGATTCAGAAGGTAGTATGTAATGATGAAGATATATGTGGCAAGGAAGATTAAAGGCATCACTGTGGAGGGTGAAGTGAAAATGATTTTTAGAAAGGATATAACGAATAACATTCGTTAACGGCTTAATAAAGACAAGTTTATCATTTTTCCTTGACTTTTATATATTCAAAGAATTCTATATTTTTTTTCGCGTTCTAAGAAGTATTCTTCTTTCAATTTCTATTTAACAGGGTCTGATTACGTTCCTTTGGCTTCTTGAAAAAAACACTTTACCAAGAATAAAGGATGTTGACGGTAATGACTCCTCCCAAATCGTTGGTGGGTTTAGTACAACTGGTTCCTTCACTCACCAGAAATGGCGTTTGAATGAAACTCGATGTTTGGAAAATGATACTTCTTTAGTATAAGTCG
>JAYMFT010298795.1:0-10272 GCA_038088735.1 Panulirus argus | reverse complement strand
GTTGTAAGGACTAGCTCCAGGCGCTATGAGACCTGCAGGTGCTGTTTATTAATAACTTGGTCTACAATACCGTTCATAATCGTTGGTTAAAGTTAGATAAACAAGATTTTGATTAAAGTTTGACAAACAAGAAGGTGGTTTAAGTTAGACAAACAAGAGCATGATTAAAAGTTAGACAAACAAGAACGTAATATTTTGCTCGTCTTTCCATGTGTTTCTCTCTCTCTCTCTCTCTCTCTCTCTCTCTCTCTCTCTCTCTCTCTCTGAAAATCTATGTAGCTTCCATGTTCTCAAAACATTCTCCCCTGAAGATTGGTATCTCTCTAAACGCTGAAACACTTCGTAACCTCTGATCTATAAAAAGATTATTAGAATTACTTATAATTTCAGTTCAAGATAATTTACTGACGTTTACAAGGAAATAATATAACTCGGGCAATATCATACCTATGGCTTCCCAGTACCAGAGAGGCGTAGTTGATATACGAACTGATTTCAAGAATCCGTGTCTAGTGTAAGAGAAATTTGTGTGGCAGGAGATACTATAAGAATGTGGCACAGACTTAATCCCTTTCTCCTATGATTTCTTTTCTTGCAGTCCAGAAAGCGCTCCTCGCTGTGGACACTTCTCGCTGTGTGCTATCAAACCTACGCCTTTCCTCTCTTGTCTGTTTCATAGCTGCTCTGGAAACCAAAGCATTTCCTTCTTCAGTCTGTCCCAAGGGTATGTGACAGCTATAACCTTTCCAACTATTATTTTCTTGCTGTGATTTTTATTTCCAGTGTCTGGACTTCCCTGAAATTCCATTTCCTTATGTATTTTGAGTAACAATCGTCTCCTTGTTTATCAGAGTGGCTCTCGTAAGACAAAATCCTTTGTGATATCCTATACTGCTTTATAGATTGGTCATCGTCTCTGAGAGACTTTGGAAAATCAGGTTTTGTATGGTGTATGGTGCTGGGGTCTTTTGTCCAAGCTTCCCATGTTAAGTTTCCTCCATGGCGATCTCTCTCGGTAATTGTTGATGGATCAACCTATTCCTCCTCCTCCTCCTCCTTCCTCCTTCTCCCTACAGTCTTCCTCCTTGTTTATAACCATTTCCTTTTCCTCAACAAACAGCCAAATCACCCATTGCATGACGGCTTAGCACTGCTTTCCTCCACTTCTTTCACACCCGCTCCACCTTCTCTCTCTCTCTCTCTCTCTCTCTCTCTCTCTCTCTCTCCACCTACTCGTCTCGCCACAACTCTCTCTTTCAACCCAGATTTGGGCAAGATTTCCCACTGGTGCAGTCACGACCTGGTTAAATTTTCCGCTTTTAAAACACAAATTCTTCCCATCTCTTTCTAAAACCCAATATATATATATATATATATATATATATATATATATATATATTCTTAATGATGGATGCTTTCATAGCTATCATGATTTTCCCGTAGTTCTTGACGTCACAGCTATTCTTGTCTGATCATTGGTCAGTGATCTCTGACGTATGTCTTGACGTCACGGTTATTCTTGTCTAATCGTTGGTCTGTGATCCTTGACGTATGTCTTGACGTCACTGACTCAGACGACATGCAGAGTAATCCCGTACGAGTGACGGATGAAAATATTGAGGTCAGGTTTGACCAGAGGAATTACGTGCGGCTCCTGTGACCCGATAGTGACGTGAGGTGGTCAGTCGTTACAGTTTTTTTTCTATCAATAATTCTGAGGCTAGAGTTAGAGAGATTTCTTGTCTGGTGTCCCTAATGAAGGGAGGGCGTCTCCCAACATGCATGCAACAAGCACTAAGGTATGACAGATTCTAAGGAAGTCTTCTGGGAGGCAAAACTCGTATGTCTATTTATCTGTTTTCTATCCATACCCAGTCTTGTCTATTGTCACTTTATCTATCGTGTCCTCTCTCTCTCTCTCTCTCTCTCTCTCTCTCTTTAGCGTTGCAACTTTGCCTGTCACTGCAGGTCTCTTTGATCTCATGACACACACACTTCTGAGGCACGAATGTAATCTATTACGAATATTAAGTTAAATGTAAAATTTCCTGTTGTAATCATCTGATGCAAAGGATACCTGATCAAGGTCTGTTTTTGATATCACGGATCGCATTTGGTCATGAATTACTCATGAAAAGGTTAATCAGGGTTCTTCAAAAACATGTTCACGAAGTTCTCATGAACACAATGAATTCCATCGTAACACCTCAGGCCCTGACCTGATGGTAACACAGATAAGAGTGAAGCATTTTGGACGAGGATGTATGGATATATCTCTGGTAGGCAGCGGGTAAAGACCCGCCCGTGGTGCTGGAAGAGGGCGCGGGTGGGGCTGCTTCGGTAGAAGTCGGCCCTCTGAGTTCGGGGGAGGAGGAAAAAACGTAGAGGTAAAGGGGTCGTGGGGTATGCTTGGGGTGGGGGGGGGGGAGGTTATTTGTGTGTGTGTGTGTGTGTGTGCTACCCGGGCCCTAACCCTCACCACAGATGCTTGAAAACCACAACTGTTCTAAACGGATGCTCTCCTCCGTCTCTCTTCACTGATGGTGATGCTGCATCTCTCCCCCTCACACAGACACACACACACACACACACACACACGTAGTTCCTCCTCCCCAGCGTATATACGTTATTCCTCCCTCCATCTCCCCTCATAAGTATCGATCCTCCTTAACATCCCTCACACACACATATGTTGCTCCTCATAGCACCCCCTCCTCCTCATAGATGTTGTTCTTCGTCCTCAGCTCCTCCTCGTAGATACACTGCCCTCTCTCACCTCTCCTCCCTGATGCTGCACTTTCCACTCTCCTGTCACAGCAGTCGCCCCTTCTCTCCTACTCTAGCCGTCCAGCCTACTACTCCCATCCCTTCTCCCGTCCCTTCTCCTGTCCCTCCTCCCGTCCCTTCTCCCATACCCCTTCCCGTCCCTTCTCCCGTCCCTCCTCACAGATGCTGATGCCACTCCACACACCTTTTCCCTCCGCCCACATTATCATCCCTTCCCTCCGTCCCCCCAACACAAACACATCCTGCTGACATCCTGTACCTACCTACCTCCCTCCTCCTCCTCCTCCTCACCTCAACTCAACCTCGTTCGTGTCCTCGCCATCCGCCACCGTCACCACAGGTCTCCCTGCAGCAGCACCACCACCACTCCTCCTCCCGGATGTAGCAGCAGCTCCCTCAAAGCCTCTCGCTTTAACCTAACATCGGGGGATGTGGTTTATTCCCGCCGGCCCTCCGCTGGTACACGTTGACAACACAACCCAAAATCTTCGACTTTTCATCAGGTGGTTTTTGCTTGAGTTTGAGTGACGAATATGGAGGAAAAATATATACAGCAGAAAATACCAGTGAGATGGAAATGGTGCGGCATTGAACGTTCACAGAAAGTTAGTCTGACGAAAAACCACCATTTTAGAGAGAGAGAGAGAGAGGATGAGGTGGATATGTGCCACAGTCATCTCTTCTTACTGACGTTTCGAGATGTTCTCATCTCATCATCAGACTCTGCAATGGCAAATACAATAAGATGATTAAAAACATTAAAAAATATACGTATCGCACCTGCAATTTACATATACATATATGATAAAAACAAATATGTGAAATCACAATGCAAAGTTATAGGGAATGAAGTCAGATTTTCCCTCAAAAGATTAAGAAATACAGAACTCAAGAGACCCTTCTATTACAGACTAAAATAACTGAACAATGTATAAATTTGTAGCAGATGAATTCTAATTGTCTCTTATGTCTGTTCTTCATTCAACGTACCTTTATCGGTACGTTTGGTACTGATTACAAATCCCTTCTCTAATTAGTTGATAATCATTGTTTCTGTAGTGATTACTGACAGCAGAAAAACTCAGATCCTTTAACAGAGAGAGGTTGGTCCACTCTCAATAAGGTGTTGGTCCACTCTCACTTTGAATTGTAGCTTTGAGCTGTCGAAGCCTGGCACCACTAGCTGTGGCACTGTCGAAGACTCAGTGCCAATGACGCCATGCCCAGCGCCAGAGTCAAGAGTCCATGACAGTCTCCTCCTCCTCCTCCTCCTCCTCCTGCCTGGGTCTGACCTACTGCTGATTGGGTCGAGTTGGATGCCAAGTGGCCAGTGGGGCACTTGAGGTAGGCCAGGAGTGCCACTGTGGCAGTCGTGGTGTTGGTGGTGGTGGTGGAAGAGGTGATGGTTTAAGTGGTCAGAGTTCGGTAGCGAGACAGTGGCGCAGTAGTCGTGTGATGTTAGTAGTACGCGAACCACTGTGGTAGGAGTGGTGGTGTTGGTGTTCTGACAACCACTAGATAAAGCAGTGATGTTACGGGTGTGGTTAATGTGGTACTGACACCACTAGCTTTCTCAGTGGTGGTACTGGTGGTGATAGTGCATTGTTGACAGCACTGGTTGTCACAGTGGTGGCACTGATGGTGGTAGTGACGTCACAGTAACTCGGCTGAATGGTCACCCAGATCTCCGGTGGCTGGGCGATGCACACTGTTGTCAGGTAGGTGGTCAGCGATGTCACAGGGTGGCACAGTGTTGTCAGCGTAATGTACTTGCTGTACCTGGATAGTAAATGTTATAAACAGTGGGTGTCTGTTACCACATGGGGTAGCAGAAGGCGTCTGTTGCTATTGGGTGGTAGAAGTGGGTGGCTGTTGCTAGTGGGGGATAACAGAGAGAGAGAGAGAGAGCAAAAGCCACTAAGTGCTGCTGCTACATCCGACGAAAATCCGTCACAGCGGCCGTCCCGTCCCGTCCCGTCCCGTCCCGTCCCGTCCCATCCCCGTCCCACACCCAGACACCTCCACACACGACCTGTCGATGATGATAATCCAGCCCAGTGTGGAAGGGGACCTCCGTCCTCCAGGGACCTGCGCTCCTTATGGACGGGCGAATTGCGGTGCTCTGCTGGTGATGGTGAGGTCCTCCTCTTCCTCCTCCTGCGACCTGCAGCACCTCCGCTTGGCCAGGGTTCCATCCCTCCTCCCCTTCCCTCGCCGCCCTACACCACACCACCACACCAGGTCAGGCAGCCTGGCCAGGGCTGCTGTGGCTAATGACTTGGATGATTTGGATGAGGCGGGAACGTAGTGTTGCGTGAAATTTTTCTCCAATTAACTTTAGGGTAATGTGAGTGTGGGGTGGGGGTGGGGGAGTTTGTGAGTGTGTGTGTGTGTGCGTGTGTGTGTGTGTGTGTGTGTGTAAGTATATATCTGAAGACGAATCATCGCGATGAATATTTATTGAAAAACAGGTTATGTGAAGCCCTGGAAAATGGAATCATTTCGTTCATCTCAGTCTTCACGTGATCCAGTATTCAACAACAACAACCCTTTGATGCCTGGAAAATCTTTTTTATCTTGCTGGAAATCGAGAAATGAGGCTGGTGCGGTAGGAGGAGGCTTTTTTTTTTGGGGGGAAGCCATAACTTTTATCTTCGCCTTCCATGATTGACTGGAAAATAAAAATAATGTCGGGGTATATTTTTTTCTCATCCATGTGTGTGTATTATCAGATGTTCAATCGATGGAACATATTCCATCAGGTTACGAGCGAGCGAGCGAGCGAGCGAGAGAGAGAGAGAGAGAGAGAGAGAGAGAGAGAGAGAGAGAGAGAGAGAGAAGAAACCAGCTTAGATACGACTTGTAAATTAGTTCCAGGCTGCCGATCACAGCCTGGAAGGAACGGGGAAGGGGGGGAGGGAGATCATCCTGGAGGCCCAAGTCCTGTTGTACCCGACCGGCCTTGCCTGAAGGAGATGTTGGCCCCAACATTTCCGCCCTCCTAAGAAGTCCTCCTGCTCCTACAGCTGAACTCTCTCGCCCTCTTTAACTTCTTTCATCCAAGTCATCCTTCTCTCTCTCTCTCTCTCTCTCTCTCTCTCTCTCTCTCTCTCTCTCTCTCTCTCTCTCTCTGTCTCTCTCTCTCCTCTCCTCTCTCTCTCTCTCTCTCTCTCTCTCTCTCCACCCTAATACCCAAGACGACTAGCTCAGAGACGCTGGCATGATGGCCCACTGTGTTATGGCAGACGTGGTATGACACAATAAGAATGGCATCAGCACTGCTGAGTGTACCCTCTGGCCAGGATGGGTCATTACAGTCAATATCTATAAGTGGGTTTGCTCCCAAGCGGTCGTGAGTGGGGCGAAAAGCAAGGGGAGAAATGAGGGAGGGGAGAGAGAGAATGAAAGTTAGCGAGTGAAAGAATGGGGAGGTCTGGGGAGAGACTGGGAAGGTTACATGGAAAAAAGAAGAAGAAGAAGAAGAAGAAGAAAAAGAAGGATGAAGAAGGGGGAAGAAGAAGAAGAAGGAGAAGAAGGAGAAGGAGGAAGAAGAAGACGAAGGAGAAGAAGAAATTTAGTTTTATTAACCACTTATCTATTTATCTATTCATTTTCGGAATATGTTGCATTATATGTGACGTATAACCTAATAGCCAAATATGTGACGCAGAACCTGATGGCCAAATTGCTGCCAATAAAAAAGAAATAAAGACTAGGACATAACACTTAGAGAATTACACCCACGTACCTTTAGACAAATAAACCAACATGGAAATATTTGCATAGAACAAATAAATGAATGAGAAATGCTTCGTGGAAGAAAATCACACAACAAAGTAACATACAAGCAGACACAAACAAGCACACAATGACGTAAATTGCATGAAAATGTCACGATTTGATGAATATGATGGTGATGATGAGATTCGTGTCAGTGATGGTGATGATGATGATGATGATCATCATCATCATGATTATAGAGAGGTTAGTGATAGTGATGATGTTAATGACGATGATGATGATTGATGATAATCAAGATAATGGCGACAGTGGTAATGATGATAGTGATGATGATAACATATGCTATTATCTTAACTATAGGTTTAATTATAGCGTTTTATCTTAACTTCGCAAGAGATATTATACTAAACTAGAAAAATAATGGAGAATTAGGCCAATAATCCATAAGTAAACATATAAGAAACAAATGCTATGTGACATCTGCTTTGTGTTGAAAATAGCAATGTGGAAACCCGATTACACGTATAGTGAACGTTTATACAAAGTTTGTGAAACAGAATGCGAGATATTCTGGGGAAGGTCATGTGATATTCATAAAAATTTGAAAAAAAAGTATTGATACATATTCATCAGTGGATAATAGCAATATCAATAGCAGTATGATGGTTACAGATTTATATTGTCATTTATATACCATTATATATACAGTGTGACTAGGTTGCTCAGCCTGAGATATATAAACGTTATGTATTACAGAACGTACTGAAGATATACTCCATATCAGAATTAAAAAACGTAAAATGTATTGTAGAAAACGATAATGAGATATATTGTGTACCATTTACGTGAAATATGTGATGGAGAAGAGACCACTGGGTTCTGAATGTTCTTCCCCAGCAAGAAAACAGATTACTAATGTTACTTGTTGATCCATCCATGAATGTGTCCTGGTAGTCAACCTGGATTCATTAAACCGATGAAATATTAAACATGAGAACTGTGAAAATACTGACATCTCAACAGTAGAAGCTATTCAGTGATTTATCTAATCTTTTTCAGTGAAGTATTTGCCAAACAGTGACTTATTGTTTAGCTGTGATTCAAAAGGAATTCAAGTTTTCTTATTGCCAACATATGGTGGTTGTTTAAGTCAATGTTCTACACTTGAAAAAGCCGAGTCAGTCATGAGTATCAAGCCACATATATATTACATAATTACCTCCCACATATCCAGGTCACACAAGATCTTTTACGTTCCATCTACATATAGATTTAATGGCTTGAATGCCAGAATGAATGGATGGTAAAAACTGACCATTATGTGGGAAGAAAGGGGGCGACTATTTAAAAAAGATTTCTTCTTTTTGATAGTGCCCTTAACATGGGCACCAGTACCTATATTTGGTGCTTTACAAAGAAGAAGAATAGTTCTAAAGTTAATTCATTTTTTTCCTTGTACGAATGAAGATCAAATAAAGGCATTAAACTGCTTTAAACATCTAGGAGCAAATCAGATCCCAGCATCAAGCAAGACCACTGTTGCCTCGGCCGGAAATTTAGGAACATCCGGTCTGGGTGTCGGAGACGGCGTTACTCTGCGTACTACCCAGACCGAGCTGGTTACCAGTCCAGATGGTGACGCGATGGGGCAAGGGCTAGTAGTCCAGATGGTGACGAGATTAAGGCAAAGGTTAGCAGTGCAGATGGTGACGTGATGGGGCCAGGGTTAGCAGTTCAGATGGTGACGAGATGGGGCCAGGGTTAGCAGTCCAGACGGTGACCAGATGGTTCCAGGAATAGCAGTCCAGGTGGTGACGAGATGGGGTCAGGTTGGCAGTCCAGATGGTGACGAGATGGGGCCAGGGTAAGCAGTCCAAATGGTGAAGCGATGGGGCAAGGGTTAGCAGTCCAGATGGTGACTTGACAGGGCCAGGGTTAGGAGTCACATCAGACTCTTCAAGCCTCCCAATTTAGATCTCAGATGATGTATGATATTCTAGTCTTTAAAGCAAATTTACTAAGCCTGCCAGCAACACACACAGTCGACGTGGAGAAGGCTCCTCTAGTGTATGCTGTGTATGTGTATGTATACTGGGTTCTGTATGTGTGTATATGTGAATGTGCATGGTGTGTGTATGAATGTTATGCTTTTACCAGTTGGTTACCGCCTATTCCTCACGTCCCTCCTCACAAATCTCTTGTTTCACTTCCAAATGTGCCCTGTTGTTCTGGAATTACTTTTTACTTCAATAAACTCTCTCGTTTTAACATTGTCGTGTGTGTCTCTGTATGTGTGTAGGAGAGAGAGAGAGAGAGAGAGAGAGAGAGAGAGAGAGAGAGAGAGAGAGAGAGACGTAATGGGTGTGAGACAGGTGTGTGTGTGTGTGTGTGTGTGTGTCCGCACTGGGTGTGGCTCTGAGTGCTGTGTGTACACTCGTGTCTGAAACCCATTGTTAGCTGTTTCAACCAGATGGCTTGGCACAGCACAGCCCCGTCCTGCTAGTTCACTGCTGAACATACACTGAATTACTACCAACACACATACAGTGAACACCACCAATACTTACAGTGAACACTACCAATGCACTGTCGAATGTGCAGTGAATTACAACCAGCACAAATACAGTGAATCATCAGCAATTCACTACCGAGCATGCAGTGAAATACTATAGACGCATATACTGTGAATCACTGCCGGTATACTCCTGAACATACAGTTAATCAAGCAGGTGAATAATCAATTCTTTTTTTATGTTTTCTGGTGCGTATGAACCTCTACATGTATCCTCAGGAGATTCTGAGAGAGAATTATCATCCAAGAAATGAAGATTATGTTTATAATCTAACCAAACCTCCCTCAATCAGACACAGATTATAGCACAGACGATAATTCACACCTTTGTAGCGTAAATGCTTACGTTCTGTTGTTTTTAGTATATTGATTGTTGAGTGCCAAGCCTGGCATCTCCAGCTTGGGTGACAGGTGCCAAGCCTGACGTCACCAGTGTGGATGCTGAGTGCCAGTGGTGTCGCTGTCATAAGATTAGCAGTTATAGTACACACAACTTTAAGGACCTACAATATTTTTTTTCAAAACAGCTTTTTTTTTTTTGACGGCGTTTAGTTCATACGAGTATTGTCAGGGATTTTTTTTTTTAATTTGTTTATACTTATGTACTTGCTTACTTGGTACTACGACCCCTTCTTTTATGGTCTCCTGCAGCGCCCAGGAATCCAGCCACGTCCACCAGTCGGGACCATGGGTCGAGAAGTGTGACGCTGTGTGTTTGCGTTGGTGTTCAGTGTCTTTGGTATGGTAGCTGCACCTCGGAGCCCTGGTTCCAAATCACTGTCAGTACGTCGCCCCCTGTATACCACATCGCTCCAATTGACTCTATCTATCCATATCGTGCGCGTGAGCCGGAGAGAGGGAGCCCGTGGTAGGGAGGGGCGAGAATCACCCTCCCACGGGCTGCCTCAGGCCATCGGTCAATACTGTGGATTCGGGACATGAGGTTGCATGACCCGCTGGGGGTCAGTTACCTTTCGCCCCTCTCCTCTCCTCCCCCCATCCTTCCCCTCCCCCTCCCTCCTCACCCCAACCCAAGCGCCATGCACAGGTCTCTCTACCTGAGCCTCTCCCCTCGTCTCCCCCTCTCCCCACCCTCCCTCCCTCCCAATCCTCCCAATCTTCCCATCCCTCCGCACCCAAATCAGTGAGATTAAACGCACGAGGCATCACAC
>JAYMFT010298784.1:0-10272 GCA_038088735.1 Panulirus argus | reverse complement strand
CCTGCGTGTCGTAAGAGGCAACTAAAAGGGGAGGGAGCGGGGGGCTGGAAATCCTCCCCTCCTGTTTTCACTTTTCCTAAAGAAGGAACAGAGAAGAGGGCCAAGTGAGGACTCCTTCCTCTAAGGCTTAATCATCTGTTCTTAACGCTACCCCGCAAATGCAGGAAACAGCGAATATGTATAAAAAAAGAAATGTATATATATATATTCTTATATATGAATGTTATATATATTGAACAGAGTAAAGCAGTGGTTTCCAAGATCAGAAAACCTGCGACCCTTCTCCCCCCTCCTTCCTTCCCTCTCGCTCGATAGTTTTCCTAAACTACAATAACAAATATAGCGACTTTTTTTTATCTGCTTTTAAGCAGTTTATCCAGGTATAGAGAAAACCTATTAAATTTCTCTGTGTTGTTTTCATTTAGTATTCTTTATAAGCACACTTAAGGTTGTTTAATGGTTATTATTTATTTGTATTCCTGGTACGAGACAGGACAACATGGAGACTGTGTGAGAGAAGTGAGCAAATGAGAGAACAAGTTCTGGGGCTCTTCCACCAAAAGGCCACCCCCACCCCCTCCACCCCAGCAGTTTTTATATCACCAGAGGAAGGTGAGGACTGGGGTTCACGTTTGGTGCTGAGATACACTGTTGTCTACGTCGTCGTCTCTCTATCTTTCTCTTACACTTCTCCTGCTGTAACCATCCTGGAATATCAACCATTCATTTCAGTTTGGAAGATACGTTTGTTTTTCCATCTGTCTCCTTAGTCTGTCCACCATTCCGGCACCTTCCACTCCCCCCTACTTTCCACTCCCCACTCCTCACCTTGACAATTCCCACTTGCCACTTGGGTATGTGTCACTGCTTATCTAATCGCTTCCCACTCTCCACCTTGATTTGTTCCACTCTACTCTTTGGCACGTCCTACTCCCACCTTGAACATTTCTATTACAAACGATGACACTTTCCACTTCCTACACTGGTATTTTCTACTCCTTATCTTGACATTTCTTGCTCCCCACCTTAGAACAGCCCATTGACTCTTCTTGCTTTCTCCCTTGACACTTCTCATTCCTCACTTTGGCCCTTCCCACATACGCACTGACAATTTCCACTCCCCACCTAGACGGTTCCCACACCCAAGTTGACCCCTTCCACCCCACACTTTTTACTTCCCACCTTAGCAGTTCCCACTCCCCACCTTGGCGGTTTCCACTCCCCACCTCGACATTTCCTTCTCCCAACCTCAGCATTTCCTACTCCCCATCTTGGTATTTCACACTCCCAGCCTGGGTTTGTGCCACTTCCCCCCTTGGCACTTCTCACAACCCGACATGACACTTCCTACTCCCCGCCTTGACGCTTCCTAATCCCCACCTTGACACTCCTCTCTCCCAACCTAAACACGTCTTACTTCCCACCCTGACGATCTTCACTTCTCACATTGGCACTTCCTGCTACCTGTACTATCATCATTCGTGATAACAGTACGTTTAATAGTTAAGTGATTGTTATTACTGTATTTTTTGTACCCTTTGTAGGTAAAATATTCAGTCTTTTATAAAGCACGTAGATCATAATATTGTAAATGTTACGGTTATGATTTCTTGATGGATTATGTTATTACCTACGCATGCCGCAGTGCACTTGTTTGTTTAGACGATGTGACGTGGCGGGCAACGGGTATTGTGCCACCACTCTGTGCCGGGCTTTGGAGGTGGTGGTCAGGCAGTTATACGGTGAAAATGCAGGTACAGTATTTCGCTATTTAAGTCGGAGGATTTACGGTTTTGGTGAATATATGCCATTTGTTGAGAAGAGGACTGCTATAATTATGTATACCAGTGTAGTAAACTGTTTTACCTTGACAGGACTGGAGGGGACGAGGGTTACAGTGAACTTGACACTGACCGTCTGTAATACTGTTTAGCATTCATTTCACACTAAAGCCTGGAGTGTCACAATATGAGTGTGATATTTCTGAATTCATGTATAATGTATATATCGCAGTTGATGATATATGACACTGTGGTTCTGTGATATTATTATACCATGTGGTTGCTTAGCGGCGTTAGCCGAGTAAATGTGGTCAGGAACCATGTGTTCGGCTATACTGTTGATATCATTGTATTTCTCACATTGGTGTTTGGCGGTTTATAGAATTTGGATTTTGCTAATGATTTTGTTGATGGGTTTACTGAACTGGAATGTCTACTGATTTAGGATGGACTTCACAGGTTGAAATTAAGGATTACAACAACTTCAAGGGTTTAGTGTGAAACAACTACCCACCTCGGCGCTTTCCATTAAGCATGCCTCAGCCTGGGAATGATGCCTTATGTCAGTCTTTTTCCCCAATAATACAAACCTTAACACTTTCTTTGTAAACAGGTAATTTCATCAAGTATCCGTGAATATCCTTTTGTATGTAGTGCCACAAGCTGTATGGCACTATAATGAGGAGGTCAGGTCACCGCGCAGTTGTAGTGACAGATATAACCACAGCCTCTCTGACTGCACTCGTCTGGCTGGTATGGGATCCCTGAGCTGAATATTTCCTACGAAAGTAAGAAGCACTTACCGTTTTAGTAGGATCTAGACATAAATACTTTTCAATTCCTGCGATTTCCTGGCCAGGGGTAAAGTTATCCAGGATATACAGTCAACAAAATCAGAACAGCAAAAAAGTTACAAAGGCATCTTTTCTCAGGTCACGTTTCTCCTGTAATGACATCAGTCCAGATATGAAAGGAGAACGAAACTTTAGTCTTAGAAAGTTTGGATGGGTCTTATTGGCCAGGTAACCTCTCCGCCTTCCCCATTTTCTTCCTAAGGGTATTTCTAAGCAACATTTTTCTTTTTAATATATTACTTAAGTCTAACTTTGATCGTGTCACTTTTTCCGCAAGTTATGAGTTTTTTTTCTCAATATTGATTGAATGTTAAATTTGACAGCAAATCTAATAACTAGTAGCTTTTTCGTATTTTCTTTTTTCGTTTTTGTAAAGAATATTTTCATCTTGATAAACAATGGATAATTCGATGTGATTTTTTTTTCCAAGTAACCAACATGGCGCCGGTTAATAACGTGCCCCGATCAAGACCATGTCGGGTGAAAGAAAAAAAAGTAAAAGGAAGAAATCAATCAGGGCTTCGCAGGTGTCTGTAGACCAGACTCTTAGAGGAAAACAAGTTATATGAAGAGGTCAAGACAGAGGAATGAGGAGTACCACAGCTTAGCTGTTCCAGGGAAGAACGAGGCATCGTCACAATCAATCCTCGAGTGGTCTGTCTCCTCACGAAAGTCTAGGGAAGCAGCAACGTGCCACGGATCCAAACTTTAGGGTTGGGGATAACACACAGACAGTTCACGAGTACAATGACCATAATAACATCTACAGAACAGAGGGAGAGCAGCAACATCGCGGCGTACGTAAAAGGAAGGTTTAAGAGAGGTAATGTCAGGGGAATTATTGAGACAGAAGGCTTTTGATTCCACTGTGGTTAATGGTGGTATGGATGATGGGGCACTCCAAGTAAGAAAACAGTATTTGTACTAATAAAACCCCTATAAATATGCAACAGCTACTCACAAGAAAAATATTCACGGCACCTTCTGATTAGGTCGTTTCTTTAGGTTTATAGCATTACAGAGATGAATTGTGGTGTTTTGAAACTGAATATAGGGGGGAGAATTATTCTTAGAAAGAGATATGGTGAGAAATTGCGTTTCAAGACTTTTAGATTTTATAATATATAAACTGCTTCCTAAAGTGATAAGTGCAAAGACTATAAAAATCTTCAAATCGAGGCTTGAAAAAATATCCACTGACATCGGTTACCAGTAAAAATTCAAGGTTACCACTGAATATGTCTCTTGTTATTTCAGAATCCAGCCGCAGAGTATTTGTCAACAAACTGACAGGACACTGTTTCCAGTTTACACTTTCATATAGAATTTCCATGGCAGCATCTTACCTATATAATGCATGCTATAATTTTCTCATCTTTACAGATAACTTCGTTATGAATCATCAGGTTCATCTGCTCATCTCCAGTACCTTTTCAGTATGTCCAACAGATTTCTGATTGAGTCTTCAGTAACGAACTGGTAAGAAAACTTCTTCATCAAAGGAGGGAACGTTTATTACTTCAGCAGGAATGTTAACATGTGGACAGATTTACATGTTAGGGTAGATGAAAGCAATACCAAACAATGGAAACATTTATGAATTGACAACTGTTTCGTTCTTAGTCCATGTCTAACACTATTTGTGCTTCTTTAATGACACACAAAGAATATAGGTATTTCCTCTTGTGTCAGTATTTCCTTATCTACTATAATCACACTAATCTCTATTTTCTGATTTTTTTTCCACTATCACGAACACCATCGAAAAGTCCCAGTGGTTTGTTAAAATTTGCAAATTTTTATATTCCTTTGTATAACTTTCCAGTTTGTGTCCATGAACATATTTACAGCGAAGAGGTTTCAGTAACTTTCCAAAACATACCTTCCTGGAATCTTCCAACGCAAATCCTTAAGTAACTTTCGCAAAAGTGTCCAGTGGTTTTCTGACATGTGTCCGATGGTCCTGCTATTGCGATTATTATCCAGAGGGATTGAACTGGTGCTATGAAGCATATGACATGTCCAGGACGCATGCCCCATTGTGCTTCCATAGGTGGCCCTCAACTGTTATCTTTGTATATTCTTTTTCCTGCCTGTCTTCCTATTATTTTTCTTCATATGTTCTGGAGTCAGTATTAGGCATGTCATACAGACACTTCTCACGGTATGTCCGCTAGTAATGTTCAGATAACTACCCAGGATGCGTTACTCTGCTACTCTACAGGATTTTTGCAGTGCAGCTGGTACCCTTCTATAAAAGGTCTTCTGCATCATATTTCTGGACGATGGTGATTCATGACTTTATACATAAAATTCGTATTCATGAGATAATTACAAGAGAAGATTTTCTAAGTTTTTGGGAAGAAGTGAAATAGACAGGATGGAGTTATACAGGATTACCCCGCACGTTTGATCAACTTACTTTTGACCCCAAGATCTATGTACACGCTTGTCAGGATATGTATGTGTCTGTCTGTAAGTCTACAGTTTGATGATACATGCAAACAAAGTAAATCTTATATGGTGCTGTCAGGAAGAGAAATGAATGGATTCACGTAATGTTTTTCTCTGTGCGACAGTTTTTCAGCTCAAGGCAGCGCTCACTTAACGTCAGTTGTCGGACGTGCGTTAATGAGATAATCCCAGGTAGCAATAGTTCAAGACCCGGAACGCTTTCATTTGTTGGAAGATGGTTTATAAGGTGAAAATATCTCGAGAATCTGCAAGTCTCTTTCTTACAGAATTTTTCTAGGGCGCTTTTCCAAGAATAACCACAAAAATAAGCATCCTCAAATTCCGAAAACCACTGCTTAGAGGAACATGATATCTCAATTCTGTAAATTTTCCTCCTAAATGGTTCATACTTCAATCGTATTCATATTCATTGTATTAAATGGACCAGTGTGATTTGTTTCGTTTGGAATGCTGCTCTTGTTGATAAATGAATCAACAGTGTCTGAACTGTTTTGTGATGTCATCCTTAGCATCCCTGTTTCCTCTTAAAACGTTTCAATTAAGTATCTCTATGTGTTAAACAGTTATCTCGAATGTCATAAGAGTTTGTTATTTATTGTTATTGCTGGAAATCATTTTTTTTTTATTAGAAACCATTTTGAAGTCTGCATCCTATTCTAACATTACGTTATGTAACTTATATTGTCCAAGGGCTGAGTGCGACGGATGTTAATCTTAGTTCCTATCACTTCACTCTCTGTGGATAAGGTCCCGGACAATGACCTCCTATCCTATAAATCTGACCACATCCATTTCCATAAGTGTGCTGCTATGCTGCTGCTGCTGCTGTCTGTTAAACACAGTAAAGATTCCAACCTTTTTACTCAGTCCTTACGTTTCTTGATATTTTTGAAACTTTATGGACACAGACCCAGATCAGTAGTAACTGGGATAACCAAGATAAGAGATGAGCCAACTTTAGAAATCCTGCAGGCCTTTGGGTGAACAGACACTGAAGGATATGCATGGCAGCACTGCTAGGTACTGGTTTCTTCACGTAAAACTGGTGAATGCTATATGTGTTCAACTGCGCTTGTAGGATGAAAGTTGATAACCTCTTCATTGATGTTCTTTAACCCATGACACCAGTGTTTTGTACAGGAAGCAGATTGAACTATGACAGATGGATGGTCCGCTGTCCCCTGACTCCCGGAAATGTAGAGAACACATCTTTTCACTACGGCTGTAGATATGACCTTGGGACAAACTGTGAATGCAGATATGGCCTCGCGTCTCGCTAAAGCAGTTTTTAGTTTAATCATCGGCAGTCTCTTGAGCAAAGCAGGTGTATTCTCTCCTAGAGACATTACAAAGAACCTGAGACCATATGGAACATAAGATGACCACGATGATCTTAAAAGATTTATAGTAAGGATACTGTCCACTATGGATCCATTCACACACGATGGAGACGAGAACTTGTGCCGTCTTACCTATTGACAAATTAAAGAATGACATACTGAATTGCACTGTTAATGTTGAAGTACGACCTAGAGAATGTCGGGAAATTTATTTTACAGATTTTTCTAACTTCAAGAAACTATTCAAGTGACACAAAGTGAATGTCTCTGCATCGGCTGCACCGAACAAATGATGCATGAAGTTTGGACGAGATATGACTTTCTGTCATAAGTAACTTAAGATTAATCGTAAAAAATTCCTTGAGTTTCCAAAAACAACTATGCTTCCGTTTTTATTTCATGCTGATGGCAGCATGAACACCACAGATAAATTCATGTTGATTCAGAGTTTGGGAACATGGAATCTAGTGTAAGCATTGTCAACTAACCCTGATATCATCCTATGTGGATATTTCATAGTACTGATTATTCTAGGGAACTATTCATTGTCTTTTCGATATTTTCTCGCTTCCTTTTCTTGTGCCTTATATCTTCCTCCGAGCTGCATTATCTGCGTCTGTCTCTCTCCCTACTAGCCATCTTATGATAAGAATCGAAGGTTGCGAGCCGGCGTGCGACACATTAACGAAAGTCTCATATTCTTGAGGTCAGCTCAAAGCACCAACACTGTTATCACAACAGAAGAAAACTTACGTCCACGAAACACATATCACGAGGGTGCTGGAGCATTCAAGGTATCGACGACAGCCGTCAGCGTTCTCCTTGGCAGAAGCCACAGTGAAGAGTGATGTTATTGTTCTAAGTCAAGACGGTTTAATCTTCCCTTTGACCCGTCAACTTGTAGTGTGTTAAGGATGACCGCGTTATGGCCCCCTACCCCTCCTCCCCACCTTGCACGGTGCCTGAGGAGGTTGCCCTGGCTCGCCCAGCCCTGAGGACGGGCCTGACACAAACATCCTGACATCAGGAGCTACGGCGCTGCCGATATATGTCTTCTCAAGAACACGTAAAACTACTTACACTTGAGTCCAGCTCGAACTTTGCCACTAACATCAAACTCCTGGACGGCGTTGCAGCCTCCACCTCCCATTTCGTCCACTCCCTGGAGCCGGTAAGGTTCTGTATCATCAGTAAACCTCAATTACCTAGTGAAGAAATTCTTCAGGCGTCTGTGTCAGTGATTTTCTGTGGAAAAGTTTCAAACCATCGCCAACTTCCTACTCCTAGAGATGACTCACCTTTTATGTTGCCTCAGTGGTGTACAAATTTAATTTTCCACTCAAAATTTCTCTCATTACCATTCAACATTATTGTTCACATTGGTAAAGTTTTATTGTTGTAATGTAATCATGATGTCAGTGCATTTTACCTACGATCTAATTACAACTATTTTTTGAGAGATTAAATCTTTTATCAACATAGTTTGTTGTGAATCTCTCCAAAACGGTCGCCCTACGTTTTGTATCATTCACTTAATGCTTGTTTGTTTTTTGAATCGAATATTCAGTTTAATGATATTTTGTCATCATTAGAAGATGAAGATACCCTTTATGATTATCAATCATAGTATCATATATTCATAATATCTATTGTTCAGTGTTTGTGATCGTAATGAACCATATGTCTACGTTCAAAAGATATATAGTCTGAAATCTAAAAGACATAACAACACCTCATGTATGTTATTTCTAAATACCATTAGCATCAAACTGTTATTCAGGCTACATTATCCTTATGTAAAAAGTATAGCCCGGATGTTCAAGAAAAATGCCTTGAATGATTATTTTTGTTTTGCAATTTCGTAGAAAACTGCCTATTTTGTCTTAATATGCATATTTTGCCTATTCCCTTAGGTATTTATATATGAAAAACTCCTAAGTGTCTTTGAATTACTAATTGGCTTTCCTTAAGGACAAAAGATGTCCTGTTTCCACAAAGGAGATTGAGACGTTTGAATGGATCGTTTGCTATGTCACCATTCTGACAGTTACTGAACGTGTATGTATGACGGGTACTGGACGTGTGAATATATCCCAAAATTGCAGTCCGTCCTCCGCGGCCTGGACTGTACTCTTTGAGTCACTCACTTCTCTTTCAAACACTGCTGAACACATTTCTCTTACGAAGCCTAAAGTGAGCGCTTCTTCAAAACTTAATAATTTAGCTGAAAAGTTTTGTGGTAGCGTGTTGTCTACAGATGGAGCATTATCATCTTGCAAAATGTAGGAAAAATTAGTGAACTACGAGAAGGACTTTGTTTCTCAACATTTAGAGACTTATAAGAATCTAGCTGCCGCTGCTAGGAAGACTAGTCAACGAAGCGCGTGCACCCTTACTTCGCATATTACAGCTTCTGGTCGGCAAGTCATCTGCAAACGCCGACATTTCTCAGTGGAAACCGGGAAATAAGTCTCTAAAGAGAATGTACAAAGTGAAGCTAAGTTACGGAACAAATATGTGGTCACTTGTTATCCAGAAAAGAAAGCTGAAGTCACAAAAGAATTATTTACATTTCTGCTGACCAAGCAACAGATGCTGTGGGAAGGTATGTTGTCAATATGATTATTGGAACCATGTTGAATTTCTTTGTCTTTCAACATGTGCTAAAACCTCTTGGTTGTTTATTGTATTTTCTAACAGACGGAAGTGTCAAGATGGGAGAATTTGCCGAATAAACAACAAAATTGTGGTGAAACCTGTACATGCAACTTTTTATTCTTGATTACGTTTACTCTTTAAGAAGCAGTTAGGTTTCAGTTGAGAACATTGATAAGAAATAATTACTTTGCAACAAATCGATCGCTTAACTATCGTTTATTTTACTACGAGTGCTGTAATATTAAGCATGATATGTGAATAATTATTATTTTGTGTAATATGGTCAATGCTTCTTTTGGATATTAGTTGCCCATATCTGGTTATTTCGGCTGTTTGTATTGCCTATTAGCCTTCGTTTCTTAAAAGATTTTAAGCACCTAAACGTCCGGGCGCTAGTAATAAGACACCGAATGACTCTTAAGATACTTCTTTACGTAATATTTTTGGTTGTAATGAGTGTTGGTTGAACTCATGGGATGGCCGGCTGTCCACATACAGGCAGTTAGGTCATGACTGAAGCTGAGCTGTAACCCTTTCACAGATATTACATATCCATAAACTTATTGATAGCAAGGTATTGGCTGCAAAATTCGATAGGGAGTGTCGGAGTCTTTTGTAGTTACTGTTTGATTTAAACTGTGGTCTGTGAGGAAGCTAAGCCCTAGATCAATTCCATAAAGTTGACCTGTATTGTGGATGACGCGACTTGAAGTCCACCAGTTGCCATTTCTGATAGTCTTTCGTCCATTACGTCCAACACTGATTACATCATAAGCGTACAGTGACCAAAATATGCATATAGAAACTAACATAAGATGAAAAGAATATAGTTCACTGTAAGTGTATTCAGATGAATGTAATGTTTCTAGTAATCAATATACAATAATGGGTGATAGTTGCAAGCTATCTCATCCTAATGTCTTGATTTTTTTAATTGTTTGTTAAATATGGCAATGAAAGATTAACTCTTAACTCTCAATTCATTGATGAAACAAATGTATATACCGATGAAGCAATATCTAACATTGATTTAGACGTGCACATTAATGAAGGCTTGATTAATGCCCATTAATACACAGACACAGACACAGACAGACAGACAGACAGACAGACACACACACATATATATATATATATATATATATATATATATATATATATATA
>JAYMFT010298763.1:0-10272 GCA_038088735.1 Panulirus argus | reverse complement strand
CCCAACTAACTCGTCCCTCAACCCTGCTGAACCTAATAACCTTGCTCTTATTCACATTTACTCTCAACTTTCTCCTAAAAACCACGAGGTGGAAGGATGGAGTGAAAGGAACCACATAATATTGTTGGAACTATAATTTCTTCAAACATATCCATTTCTGCTCTCCAAGATAATGTTCTCTCATTCCACACATTCTTCATCACTCCCAGAACCTTTGCTCCATCCCCCATACTATGACTCATTCCTGCTTCCATGGTTCCATTCACTGCCAAGTTCACTCCCAGATATCTAAAACACTTTACTTCCAATTTTTCTCCATTCAAACTTACATCCCAACTAACTTGTCCCTCAACCCTGCTGAACCTAAAAACTTTGCTCTTATTCACATTTACTCAACTTCCTCCTTTCACACACTTTTCCAAACTCATACATGTATGTGCATATATGTATATATATGTGTATGTGAGTGGATGGACCTTTCTTTTTATCTTTCCTGGTGCTTCCTTGCTAACAAGGGAAACGGCAATCAAGTATAGAAGTTACATGTATGTGGCCTTTCTTCGTTTGTTCCTGGTGCTGCCTCGCCAATGTGGAAAACGGTAATCAAGAATGCAAAAAAGTAAAATGAAATGTAATGCAACATCAAATATAGCAAAATATAACAAAACACACAATAAAAAAAAAATAAACCAACCCTTTACCTCCTGTTAAGTTTCCTTTCCAACCCTTTGAATCGAATGCTTTTCAAGTTGCATGAAAAATGTATCTAACCTTAACTTCAAAGTTATTCATATAACAATGCAGAAAATTACTTAAGAAATATGATTCATTCACTGCTATATCTCTGAAAATGTTTAGAAATTCTGTATTTGTGCCATTAAAGGTGTTATCATTTTAAGTTAATAAAACCAACACACTGACTATTTTTATGTTTAGTTTTACATTAATAATTTCTTATAATTAACAAGATTCATTAAAATTTGTTCCTTAGTTACTAAAACTATCAGCTGCACTAATCAGATGCAGTGCTGTCAATGGCAAGCAGGCACTGGCAACACTGCCACCCCTTATACTTGAAACACTTCCAGCTTCAAAATATTCACTCCTCCTTAATTCATCTCTACCTGTTAATACTAACCCTTTTGCACCCTTCACAGATGTTCCCATTTGTTCTCTTGTCTTTCAGACATTATTCTCACTAAAGTTTACTTATACCAGCTCACTCCAACCCTCAATGGCCCTCTTTTTCAACCCCTGCACCTTCTTCTTGACCTCCTGCCACTTTCTCTTATACTCCTCCCAATCATTTGCACTATTTCCCTGCAAGTACCAACCAAATGCCTCTCTTTTCTCTTTCACTAGAAACTTCATTCCACCAATCACTAACCTTTCTAATCTACCCACCTCCCACCATTCACATGCCACATGCATCTCGACCTCCTGCCACTTTCTCTTATACTCCTCCCAATCATTTACACTATTTCCCTGCAAGTATCAACCAAATGCCTCTCTTTTCTCTTTCACTAGCAACTTCATTCCACCAATCACTAACCTTTCTAATCTACCCACCTCCCATCTTTCACATGCCACATGCATCTCTTGCACATTCCATCACCGTTTCCCTAAATACCTCCCATTCCTCGCCCTCTCCCTTAGCTTCATTTACTCTCACCTTTTGCCATTCAACACTCTCCTGGTAGTACTTCACATATCTCTTTTCCACAACGCAATGTATTAACCATTTTTCCAAAAGAAGAAACAGAGAAGGAGGCCAAGTGAGGATTTTTTCCTTTAAGGCTGTCCTCTGTTCTAAATGCTACCTCGCTAATGCGGGAAATGACAAATACGTATGAAAAAAAATCTCTTTTCCCAGCTCACTTACTCTAACTGCTCCCTTCTTCCCAACTCTGTTCCCTCTTTTTTGTACACCTCTAAAAAATCTTCACCCTCTCCAAGATAGTGATCAGATATCCCACCAGCTGCCCCTCTCACCACATTTACATCCAAAAATTTCTCTTTTGCACACTTTCCAATTAATATGTAATCAAATAATGCCGACTAATCATCTATCCTACTCACATACATACACTTATGTATATCCCTCCTTTCAAACCATGTATTTCCAATCACTAGTCCTTTTTCAACACAAAACTCCACAAGCTCTTCCCCATTTCCATTCATAACACTGAATATCCCATGCACACCAACTATACCCTCATTTGCCATATTACTTACCTTTACATTTAAATCTCTCATCACTAATACCCCATCTCGTATATCAAAACAGCTGACATTCACTCAGATGCTCCCAAAACACTTGCCTCTCAAGATCCTTCTTCTCATGGCCACATGCACAAGTACTAATAATTACCCATCTATCACCATCCACTCCAGTTTTCCTCACACCAATCTAGAATTTACTTCCTTACACTCTATCACATACTTCTGCAATGCTTGTTTCAGAAGTACTGCTACTCCTTCCTTTGCTCTTGTCCTCTCACCAACCCCTGACTTTACTCCTTACCCTTGAGCTTTGTTTCACTCAGAGCCAGAATATTCAGGTTTCTTTTGTAAAACTGACTCCCTGTTTCTCCTTTTTTCTCATCCTGGCTATATCCACACACATTTAGTCATCCCGGCCTAAGCCTTAAAGGAGGATGTGCACTTCCTACCTGGTTCCTTCTTCTGTTCTCTCTTTTAGAAACTGAAATACAAGTAGGGGTTTATATCTATCTACATCAGAGATACTGATAGATAGATAAATAGTTCTTGGCACAACCTCGCTGTCCAGGGATAGTGAACAAGTATGAAAAAGTATAAAATATCACAGAACAATCTTTCATGAATATATACATTTAAAACTCAGTACTAGACCCAAAATCACCACAAATTGATAATTATCATAAACATTCTATCTCAATAAACTCACTTCGAGAAAGTAAAGTTAAAACATTTTTCATGTGGTAAGCACAATATCATAAGCAATAATTTATGATAAAAGGCATGTTCAAACAAGTGTTAGACCAAATATAACATCAATGTATATTTCTGTGCTGGTAGACTTGTGAGGGTGTTGGGTATATTGACATATGTCATATCTGCCATCACTTGGCTCACACAACTCATAAAGCTGGTTCTCTGTTTCACTCTTACTCATTTGTTAGAAATTATAGATTTCTTAATATGTTTATTCTTAGGGCATTCATACTTACAGTACTGTAAAAACTTTTTGTAATCCCAAAAATACAGCTGTTTTCATGACAATGAATGGGTTGACTTTTTCACTGATTTACTCAAGTGACAAATGAAACAAGTATCCATTCCATCACCTTCCAAAAACATTAAGTTTATAATAAATGTTTCTCTACCAAAGTCTACTAATTTGATTCTAAAAACATTAAGTTTATAATAAATGTTTCTCTACCAAAGTCTACTAATTTGATTCTTCGAACAAAACTCTCTTGATTATTGCTACCAAATGTTTTGTTATGAAATAAAAATCTAACAATCCACAAAACTGGTAACCAGTCTCATTAAAACTTTTGTAGAACAGAATATATTCAGTTTCATTAGAATTTAACTATGGTTAGTGATTTATTATATGTATAACTTAAAAAGTAGTAAGTTCTCTCAGAGACACAGAACGTTCTAATATATCATTCGTCTCGAGTTTTTCTGAGTATGGACCTCCTACCTGAACTATTTCTTTCACAGTCATTCCTTCAGTCAGCCTACCTCATGCCAAAGACTGTCCTAAAGCACTTAATATCCAAAATATCCATCCTCTTGCATTCTTTTGCATTCAGTGCCTATGACACATCCATACAATGCTGTCATAACCACTATACCCTAAAATGAATCTATCATTGCCGTAACAGCTAGTGACCTTTCCTTCAACACACTTTTCAATGCACCTAGGATCTTAGCCCCCTCTTCCATCCTATGACTAACTTCAGCTCCCTCAGATCTGTGGCAATTCCCAGGTACCTAAATCATTCCACTTCTTCAAGGTCTCCTGCTTTCAGACTCACATTTAAACCAACCTGTCACACCCTTGGTTTACATCAGTACACTACAGTTCTCAACCTTCTTGTTTCACATACTCTCCTGTACTCTGTAAAGTAAATCTTTGTTCTCAATAAAATAAGACCAACCAGTAATAAATAGTCAACATGAAGGGCAATGAAGGGCAATCACAATGCCAGTTTTATACAAATTCAAGCCAAAAAGCAATACACTTCAGTGGCTTGCTATTTCATCTCTAAGGTAAAAATAATCATACCCACTTAACAATTAGCAATATATACAAAATTGAGTGAACTACTGTAAATATAACCACGAATGATTATTACAAAAGCATGATGTAAAACACAAATGTACGCACATGGTCAGTTACATCACTACCGTTGATGACTTGGGGTACTGAGACTAGATCCAATCTCCCCTCTAAGTCAGGTGGTTCCTCCATTCCATACGCTGCACATAACTCGTGCAAAAGCAGCTTCACCTGCTGTAACACCTGTAAAGAGATAATCACAAATATTCACAGAACAATACAATTTAGTTACAAACAGAAAACTTTAAAAAAAATTAAAAGACTGACAATATTTTCCATATACTGTAATGCTACTGTCTTCATAACATTACTGAGAAGTTATGAAGCTGATAAAGGAAAGCAAAGAAAGAGTGGATGAAGATTTTGGAAGAAAGTTGAGTGAAAAGTTTTGGGAAAATGAGACATTATACTGGAAGGAGGTGAAAAAGGAAATAGGTGGATGAGAGTGGAAATGTCAATGTGAGAAGTAAGGAAGGGAAGTTGCAAAAATAAAAAGGAAGAAAAGAAAGGAAGATGGAAAGAGTATTTTGAACAACGGATGAACTCTTTTGGGTTCCCATTTCTCCTATAACTCTACTTTGGATAACTAACATTCCTTCACCACCTGATGCTCCTCTTACTGATCCTATGCCCCTCCCCATAATCTCTTTTCAGACTGTCCAAAAAGGGATTATGAAGACGGGCACAAGCAAGGCATAGATCCTGATGGCATCCATCCCCATACACTAATACAGTGTGCCTCTGAACTTACAACGGTGCTTGCTCATCTGTTCCATTTCTGTGTAAAAATCAAAATTTTTCCTTCTCCTTAGATGCATGCATTGATACATCCCATCCCAAATAAAGGTGACCATTCTGACCCTAATAACTATCACCCTATTGCTTTGACATCTACCATTTCCAAAGTCTTTGAATCCCTCCTCATCTCCCATAAGCTCTGACACATCAAAACTCTGTCTTTTCACTTATCACCAGTATGGCTTCCAAAAGGCGAGATCCACTGGTGATATTCTTTCCTATCTTACTAATGTCCGCTCATCATCCCTGAAAGATTTTGGGGAGTCATATGTGGTTGTCCTTGACATATCTAAAACTTTTTACAGGGTGTGGAATCGAGTTTCTCATTCCTAAGTTTCCCTCTTTTTGCTCCTTCATGTCTAGCTTCCTCTCTGGCCATCTATGTCTGTGGCTGTTGATGGATCAACCTCTCCCACTTTCTCTAACAACAGCAGTGTCCCTCAAGGTTCTGTCCTGTCCCTTACACTTTTTCTCCTTTTTTTCAATGATTTCCTGTCCTCCACAAATAATCAAATGCACTCATATGCTGACAACTCAACAATGCATTCATCCAAATCCTTTAATTTTGCTCCTTCTTCTCTCACTCAATCAACATCTTTTCTTGACACAGCTTCTTCAATAAACTCAGACTTGGACAGGATATCTCAGTGGGGTAGACAAAATCTAGTTAAGTTTAATGCCTCAAAGACCCAGTTTCCACCCATCTCTCGGTCAAAAACTTACATTTCTCATCTCTCTTTTGAGTTCTGTAATTCCACCTCAACTCAATGAACATATTTGGTATTACTGTAAAATCCATTCTTTCTTTGAAACCCCACATTATGGGAATTGCTAAGTCTGCCTCTAAGAATACTGGGTGTCCTATTTAGATGTTGAAACTTCTGAAAAGATGCTGCATTCATAAAGAGGACTGATTCGTCCTTGTATGGAGAACTGCTCTCACATCTGAAGTGTTCTAGCTCTATACCCTTACTTGAGAGTTGAGTCAAAAGCAGTCCAATTTATAAAATGTTCCAAGCTAACTTCCAAACTTGACCCTCATGCCCTTCAAAACAATGTTGGTTCACTTTCCCTCTTCTATAGGTATTTGGTTTTTGCCCCAAGCTGGCTGCTTGTGTGCCCACACCACTAGCAATGTTTAATCAGATGCGTGGCGCTTGTAAAAAGATGATAGGACTAGCCTGGTAGTCCCGTTTTAATGAGACAGAACATAAGATTAGCAATCCTGACATGGAGAGTATAAGATGGTTCTGGGCACCACTTTAATACTCCTGTCAGAATGGTAGTTCCACCCTGGGCAGCTGTTGTCAACAACCTACAACAGGTTGAACCTCTGTTATCCCTCAACCTTGGGACATGATCCACTGCCGGACCTCAGAAAATGCCAGAGAACAGACACTGACCCCTAAGGGAACCCATATGTAAACAAATGCCCAACCCCTAGTCTTGCCAGCTCATTCTACATACATATTGCTGTTATCAAAGGTAGAACAGAGCTTAAAGCACGAAATAATAAAACCAATAATGCTTCCAAACAAGGCTCTGCTTTGGGGTGTGCTGAAAAATTATATAACATCAAAAATATTTTACACTTTGGATCGAGGCCAATACAGTTAAGCCAAAACCACACTATCGGGCATGCCTGTGTTGTTGTCCACACTGTTGAGGTGGTTGGGAAGTCAAGTCATACAGTAGCCAGTAGGTGGTCAGCAGGCCACTAGTGTGGTATCACCATGCGCAGGAAAATTGAAGGGAAAAAAATAGTGCTGCATAGTATACTGATTGCTGTGTGCATAAAACAGAACAGTGCAGAAAACTATATGGTGTAGAGTGGTAACTTTTTGTGGCTAGCAGCACCATTGCTCCAGACCCAGTATCAAACCACCAGGCAGTCTGATTTCGCTCAACTACGGGCAAGGGCAATCCGCTGATTTGCCTGTCAAAGTTGCCACAAAGAATCTAATGACGGATTTAACACTTGTGCCTGCCAGGCACTGCCCAATAGTGTGGATGTTCCTTTACAGTGTGCTCTAGCTTCACTCACCAAGTAATTTTCAAACCACTCAAGAACCAGTTTAGTTGTCATCCACCCTTTTTTAGTACCACATTAGATATGTGGAAGAATTTCTATTCCTTTACAGTTTTTCAACACTAAACTTTTCTGGCTTTCATTTTCAGTGAAAAAATTAAAAATCTGCTCCTTTTGTTTCTTTGTCATAGTTTTTATGTTGCAGGCTCCAGTCACGGACAAAAGTCCACATCAAGGCCGGGCCCTACTTGAAAAATAGAGAGAATTAAGAAACGGGAAGAAAAGACATGGAAAGTATTTATGAATTTTTGAGAAAGTGAATGACCTGTCTTTTGAAATGAGCTAGGTCAAAGTTATTGGGAAAGACATGAGAAGGTAGAGTTTCAAGGTTGACGATCCAATCTCAAAGTACTCACACAGTCTTTACATAAGTTCCTTTATCTAATTTTCTCAGTAACACCACCTTTTCAACCATCGATAATGATTTATCCTTATGCTTATCAGCACTATCACCATCTTCTGCACCTCTTGGTCTCTTGGATGACATCCTGAAGGGCCAAAATACAGCTAAATATAAGAAATTTACAGGATTGTTAATTAGCTCAGCTGCAGCGTAAACAGATTTTGGTGCCTTATTGCTGCTAACATGCTAACCACGTCACAATGGTAGCAGATCCACAAACTAATGACAGCAGATTCAAAATGTACCGAAGCATGAAAGTTGCCGGACCTCAGAGCATCGAATTAGAGAGGTACAACCTGCACCTAATGCAAATGAAGGTAAATGCAAGTAAGGTAATGGTGTCTACAGGAAAACAGAGTGAAAGTGCAGATTTTGTAAACCATAGAGAGTAAAAGAAAAAAGTGAACTAGACTGTGCTTTGGATAAAGGAGAAAGACTGGAAGAGAGGAAGGAATCTTAGTCTTTAGGAGCTGTCGTGGGTAAACTTGGTGATATGGAAGGAGAGATAAGGAAGAGAACAGTACAGGATAGAAGAGTCATTTCGTCCCTTAATAGAATAATGAAGGGTAGGGGCGTAAATATGGAATACAAGAGAGGATTAAGAGACAGCATAGTCCCCCAATCCTTACCTACGCAGCCAAAAAGTGGAAATAAAATGAGTCACAGAAGTCAAGAATCCAGGCTGTGGAAATGAGTTATTTGACAAGAGTATGTGGTAAAATTAGATGGAATGAAGAAAGATATGAAAGGGTGTATGAGAGATGTGGTATGGCAAGGAATACAAAGGGAATGAAGTGTGGAGTGATAGTGGGTGAAATGTAATACTTAGAGGTGGTCTGGGTATGCAGAAGAATGCAAGACTGGGAATTCAAAAAGAGAGTGCATAACAATGCATACAAATAAAGGCATTGGTGTGAGAAGACCATCTGTGACAAGGACAAACAAAGAGGAAGAATACAGGAGAGAGAGAAAAATAGTAGAAGAATGCATGGAATGGTGTATACGAAGAAGACATGTAAGGACAGGGATAAGTGGACTCTTGCAGGGGCCACCCCTTGACTGGAATTCCTGCAAGGAATGGGCATTAGAGATATAGCCATATGGCTAGATACATAGATAGAATATAAACATTCCTGCCAATAAAGTACATCAACATATTCAAATATTAATAAGGCTAAACAAAAAAAAAAAAAAAAAGCAAACTGACTGGACATAACACTCACATGATTATCTCTACCACTCGTGTTACTGAGTCGCTCAATGGCATTGGTAACATTTGTGTCTTCAGTCTCTGCAAACCAGACTGGAGGGGAGTGAGGGTATGTCTCCTGAAAAGTAAATGAGCTTTACAAAGTATACAAGGAAAAGTGTAGGTAATGTTTTGGGAAATTTACTATCATTCCAAATTTGTTATCCTCGAAAGACTAAACACACTACAAATATTTACAGTAATTACCTCACTTAGTGCTTTCTTGTGTATGACAAAGCAACACAAATTGAAGCACCTTTCTTGTTAAAAACAATTTGTGTGAACCTTGCTAATCAGAACATGCCTTTTGTTCTTGTTAAATAAAATCAGGGACTCATCTACCTGCCACTTTCACTACTGTTTTCAATGAAGTTTCTCATGTAATAAAAATACAAAAAAAAAAATCAAGACTATTTTTTCCCTTTAGCTGAGAGGGTTGACTGGCTTTAACCCAATCACTGTGGCAGGATTAAAACCTAGTTACCTTCTGTGTAGAGCTGAGAAAAAAAAATTTGTATGGGTATGTTTGAAGAAATAGTAGTTCCAACAATATTATATGGTTGCAAGGCATGGGCTATTGATAAGAGTTGTATGGAAGAGGGAGGATGTCTTGAAAATGAAATGTTTAAGGACAATATGTGGTGTGCGATGCTTTGATTGAGAAAGTAATGTAAGGGTAAGAGAGAAGTGTGGTAATAAAAAGTGTGGATGAGAGAGCAGAAGAGGGTGTGTGGAAATGATATGGACATTTGGAGAGAATAAGTGAGGAAAGGTTGACACAGGATATATGTGCCAGAGGTGGAGGGAACAAGGAGAAGCAGGAGACCAAATTGGAGGTGGAAGGATGGAGTGAAAGGGATCTTGAGTAGTCAGAGCCTGAGCATGCAGGAGGGAGTAAGGCATGCACGGAACAGAGTGAAATAGAACAATGTGGAATATTAGGGTTGACGTGCTGTCGATGGACTGAACCAGGGCATGTGAAATGTCTGGGGTAAACCATGGAAAGGTCTGTGGGGTCTAGATGTGGATAGGGAGTTGTGGTTTCAGTGCATTACACAGGACAGATAGAGACACAGCGTGAGCAAAGGTGGCCTTTTTCGTCTTGTTTCCAGGTGCTACCTCACTGACACGGGGTGGCAATGCTGTTTCCTGTGGGGCGGAGTGGCATCAGTAATGGATGGAGGCGAGCAAAGCATGAATATGTAAATGTGTATATGTGTATATGCATGTGTATGTGTATGTACGTATATACGTATCTGTTCGTATGTATATGTACGTATTGTGCATATATATATGCATGTACGTATAGATGTGTATGTGAGTAGATGGATCTTTCTTCATCTGTTTCCTGGCACTACCCAGCTAATGCAGGAAATAGCGGTCAAGTATAATGAACA
>JAYMFT010298752.1:0-10272 GCA_038088735.1 Panulirus argus | reverse complement strand
ATAAATATATGAGAGAAAGTGAGGTTACATTAGAAGCGGTAGTGGTCATGGAACATACGAGACGGTGGCAAAGGTGATGGAACACAATAGATGGTTGTAAATTTGAAGGACCGTGAGGAACGGTAGTGGTGACTACACGATACAAGCTAAGAAAGTGAAGGAACATGAGTGCGGTGGCTGTCATGGAACATGAGCTACGATGACTTGGGTGTGGGTAGTCCACGCATGATAGTGAAGGTAAAGAAAGTGAGGTAATTGGGAAGAAAACGAAAATGCAGGAAAATAGTGCAGGTCCGGAACATGAAGGCGACAGTGAAAGATGGAATATGAGCAACTGTGGTTGAGGTGACTTAATATAATGAGTGAAGCCAATATAAGTGACACATCATGAGGAAAGTTGACGAAAGTGACCATGAATTATGAGGGAAAGTGAAATACTGAATGTGAACGTAACCAACCACAAGTGACAGGAGACAGTGACCGTGACCATGAAGGAACACGAGGAATTATAACAGAAGGTGAGAGAACACGAAGGACAATAATGATGGTCGTGCTTCTGACCATGATGGAGGCATATCCATGAAAGCGAATATGAAGACGACGAAACGCAAGAGACAGTGGTAATGTCCTTGGGACAAGGCATTACGGGAATGAACCACAGGATGAGCAAAGTTCAGACACCAACACCCAACTACACCCACCTGCACCCACTACAACCACCATCACCCACTACCACCTCCACAGTACAACGATCACCCATCTTCAACCGGAGAGCTGTAGCGAGCATAAACAGCCCCACAACCTGAGCAACGAGGCCAATAAACCGCCGACTACGAAGCCCAAATCTGTTCTGAAGACTAATTTAACGGGGGGAAAAATTATACCCAACATATGCGTGTGCGCGTCGATCTGCATAATGCTCTAGCCGAACCCCAGACACACGGGGGTGCCCACGTAATAAGGAATAGAGGATTAAACTACTTTATACGTTCCCAAACACTCGGGGTTTCATCGAGCAAGACGATATTTCAAAGTCATTAGAGAAAATGGTATTCTCCAGGTTTCGTGCTGCGACCAACGCTGCTTGATAAATCCGGGATTCGCAGTGAAATACAGTGACTGCTCGTGGTCAGCGGCCGTGTGTCTGCACAGGAGAGAGAGGGGGGGGGGGCAGTGTCCACAAGCAGTAATGTCCAACCGGTTAATTCCATTAATTCGCTCTATAATACCCGTGTCATCAAGGGTGGCAATATTTATAGAGCAGAGGGCAAGCTATGTCGAGAGGGCTGGCTTTACGTTTTCTTTACTAGGTGTCTTTTGTCACGTACGTACGTACACCGGTTGGTTGCCACTCAGAACATAATCACGATCTTTATCCCTCACAATATATGTATTTGTACCTTTCCCTATAACGCTCTGTTACATGCCTAGGTTTATATCTCACAACGTGCCAGGCTGAACCTCATTCTAACTTGGTTGAACCTTTTCTCTAAGTTGGCTGAACCTTCCTCTAACTTAGTTGAACCTTCCTTCAACTTGGTTGAACCTCCTTCTAACTTGGCTGAACCTACCTTCAACTTGGGTGAACTTTCCTCTAACTTGGTTGAATCTTCCTCAACCTTGGTTGAACCTTCCACTATTGGTCGAACCTTCCTCTAACTTGCCTGAACCTTCCTTTAATTTGTCCGAACCTTCCACTAACCTGTCTGACCGTTCCAGTAACTTGCCTGAACCTTCCTCTAACTTGGCTGGACTACCTATCTCACTTCCTGAGGTACTATGAACATTTACTTAAAGCTGTGAATGGTGGGGTGTCAAGTGTCTGGGACGCCCTAAGTGGCTCCATACTTCATTGTGGTAGTGTGTGTGTGTGTGTGTGTGTGTGTGTGTGTGTGCGCGCGCGACTGGCCATGAATGAGATACTACTGAAGGTTCCATTAGACTGTCACGGACTGTATTTACTATGTGGGGACGTGGGTGAGTGGATGCGGTGATATTTGTATCTGGCTGCGTTACAACGCATAAAAAGATGTAGATTAATTTCCAAGTGGCTGTAACATAAAGTGAGGCTTGACTGGCTAGGTTGTTATCGGTAATACAGAGAAATACAAAGGAATTCATACTGTAACAAACCATTAGGTCCCAAAGAGTCTGCTCGTGATAGTGCAAAAAGTTAGAAATTCATAGATTAACGTGGTAAGAGAAGATAGACATTCGGATGTTTCAAAGATAAAAAAACTGTAATGAGAGACGTCGCTGTATGTGTGTGATTCTCCTTCTGCAACTTCGTTTCTGCTGTATCAGACACCCCGACTGTATCACTGCTTCTGAAACTGAGTGTTCTACAGGAGAATTTGCTGTGGGTATGTTTTTTGCTCTTTAGGAACAGATGATGCAGTACGACTTATGACACTGAATGCCTCGCTGTCAGTGACTGGTTATCTTACTGTCAAGGGGGGGGCTTTGTTATATCATTCTCGTGTTGGGGCTGTTACTTACTGTTGAGGGGCTGTGTTATCTTACCGTTGAGGGGGGGGAGGGGAGGGTTTCACCACACTGCCGTGTGGGACTGTTATCCTAATGTCGTGAGTGGCTGTGTTGCCTTACTATCGTGTGGTGTGCTATCTTACTGCCGTGTGGGACCGTGTTATCTTACTGACCTTGTGTTCCTGTTTGCCTGGGGTTGTAATAAGAACTACGATTATTTCTGTCTGTGAACTTTTGCGTCAGTATCATTGAGTGGTTTGTGACCGTCTGTTACTGGATGTGTTTTGATATACAACCAATGCTATCATCACTGAGTCTGTGTCATCATCAGAGAGGCTGTGCTATCAACTGTGAGTGGCTGACTTACCTCTGCGTAGCTGTGTTACTGTCTGTGAGTGGCTATATTACTGTGTGTGAGTGGTGTCATTACTGTCAGATACAGTAGTTTTACTGTCTGTGATGTTCTCGGTCGCCATGTTACATTGTAAGGCTCCGTTACGTTACTTCTTGTGAAGCTGTGACCGCTAGAGTCAAAGAGAAATATCGTCATCGTGCTGAAACCCCTTCCTCCTTCTGGCGTTAGCGTTACTGACTCTCTCTCCCTGTCCGTGAAGCCAAGACGGATGCAAATATAAAGGCAGGCCAATGCAACTCCTATCCGTGGACAAAGGAAAAGGAGAAAACAGAGACAGTTAAGCCCTAGACTGCTTAGAATTTTCACAAACTCGCTCCGGGAACAGTTCCGGAGGAATGGAAGTTTGCCAATGTAACAACGATACTCAAAAAATGTAACATGTCACTGCCCGGAAATTATCATCTAATTAGCTTCACGTCTGCAGTTGGGTAACTTGTGGAAATCATCATTCGAGACAGACAGACTTGTGAACCATTTAGAGCGTCAACAGTTCGACAAAATCGCTCATGTCTGATACATCTGCTTGATCTCTTTCGTGATATAATCAACAGACGTGATGAACGTAAAGCAGCTAATGTCATCATCTATCTATATCTTCAAAGAGTATTCGCTAATGATCCTCAACGAATGTTACCAACAAAAGTTAAGTCATATGGTACTGATGGGGTTGTACTTCGCTGTTAAGAAACTGGTTGACTGGCCTTAAAGAAAAAAAAAATGATTAATGGTCAAGCCATAGACCGATAGTGTGCAAAAAATGGCGTGCCTCAGGGATCAGTCCTGGGACGAGTTCTCTGTCTCATACGTTGTAATGATACCGATAAAGGGCTGCGTTGTAAGACGTCAACATTCGCAGATGATACTAAGCTGGGAAACAAAGCCACAAATGAACTTCGATGTTTTGCAGCTTCACACTACCACGGACAACCTGATGGAGTGGGCTCAAAGGTGGCAAATGAATTCTAATATCGATAAGTGCAAAGCTTTACTTATCGGTAATAAACACAAATAGGCAAGCAATCGTGTGAATTCTGTTGAACTGCCAAAGGTAAATGACGAAAAAGAGTTGGACGTAATAATGTCTGGTGACCTAAATCCAAGTAAGCAGTGCAGAGAAGCAGTGAAAAGAGCTAATTTGGATTCATAGTTAGGGCTTTCGAATTAAAGGAAATCATCTATACCTTTTACAACTCAATAGTGCATCCCGATTGAGTTCAGTTTTGATTATCCCTCTCGGAAAAAAACTTAAACAGAATGAAGGAGTACAGCATCGAACTATCAAAATTATTCCCGAACGGAGAAACAAATCCTATGAAAGCTGACTAAAAGACTTGAATCTATTTAACTAAGAAAAGAGAAGGTTGAGAGGTGAACTATTACCAGTATTCAAAATTATCAAAGGCTTCGATAATCTAGGCCAAACGAGGTGCTTAAGAATTGATTCGTCTGATTTCACTCGTAGTAATGGACACAAATTTGTGGGCAAACGTTTTCCTTCAAATGAGACCAGGTGCTTATTCTTCAACATGATTCTTAACGCATGGAACGATGTATCAATTAGTGGTTGAAAGCAGTACAGCAGATACGTGTATGAAGAGACCTGGTAAATATTTCGCTTCAGCTCCAACTTTCTTTGCGCCTCCTTAGTCACAGTGACACTTTGCAGGTTTTTCTCTGATTTATCTATATGCCTTCCGACTTTAACCACAGTTATGTGTGATTTTCTGATATCTTCCATTACCAGAAACAGCCTCGAAAGGACCCAGTGGTCTGTTGCAGTTTGAATTCCTTTGCATTCCTTGCACTCCTATGTATTCCTTGTGAAGCTGGGTCTGTGTTCCCGTCTTTAACAGAGTGAGTACCGTTGGCTATACCGTCAAGACTACGTTCCTGACTACAATATAGTTAATACGTTGTTCTCTGTGATACTAAGATTGTACTGCGTGCTGTGAGGCTACGATGGCGACGCTATCTGTGACGCCACGACTATGCTCCTTTCTTTAAGGCTAGTACTGTGTGTCTGTCTGTGAGGCTAAAATTGTGTTTCTGTCTGTGAGGCTGCGACTGTGCTGCTTTCTGTGAGGCTACGGCTTTGCTGCTCTCTTTAAAGCTATAACTGTTATCCCATTAGTTTTGACTGTATCACTGTCAGTAAGGTTATTGTACGCGTTAAATCTGTATCATTATATGCATAAATTTCCGTCAGGTCGTGTTAATGTCCCTATGGATGTGTGTGTGTGTGTGTGTGTGTGTGTGTAATCATTATCTATTTGTACTGAATGGGGGTTCTATATTCATGTCTCCTAAGTGTCCGTATACAGATATATTATGACAGCACTAATGGGGTAGGTCATAGCTATCCCGTGTGTTGTCTGTACTCCACACAGATGAACGTGAATGTCATACATCCCTTCACCTTCTTCTACTACTATACACCTTTCAACTTTTGTAAGCTGTCCGCATTCACAACTTCATCATTCTGTTTAACCTCTTCATTCACTAACCAAATACAATACAAGTACATCTCTACATGTTTTCTAAAGTTTCTTGTTTCATGTCATGTTATGTCTTAGGTTGTTTTATGACTCCATCTTTCCAAGAACTGCTTACACCATCAAGGTGGTTTACAAACTTAAAAGGTGGTAATCACATCACCCCTTACTCTTCTCTCTTCCGCTGTGGAAGAGTTTATGGCCTCCAATCCTTTCCCTGTAACCCATCTTTCTTCAATATGGTACTAACTTTGTTGCCCTCCTCGGGACCTTGTCTAGTACTTCCCTGCGCTTCTTTATACGCAGCGACCAAACATGAGGAGCAGAGTTCGGAGTTGGCCTCGTGTAGGATGTGGACGGCATGCGAACTGCTTCCTTATCCGTGTACTTGAATGAAATTCCAATGTTTGCCAGAAGAGAGGTTTTCCCTTTCATAATTCTCCCACGGTTGGATCACTGCCGGGCCTTCTTTCACTCTGTCCTATCTTGATTATCTTACAATTCCTAGCGTTGCAACTCATTAAGGATGCATCAAACCAGCTTTGGAATTTGTTCGCTGATGCAATCCTTTTCGCACTTGACCTCTCTCATGACCTTGGCATCACCTGCAAAACGTATTCACATATGAGTCCAATCCTCCTGTAAAGCCATTTACATGGATCAAGAAGAGTAGCGACCCTGGACTGAGCCCTGTGGGACGCCAATGGTGACCCCTGCCCACTCTGAGAAGATTCTGACGTGCGCACTTTGTTCGCCATCACTACCCACTGGAGGAGTCTACCCCTTTATTCCTACCTGTTCATCTGACTTCCTTACTAGTCTGCTGTGCTGAGGAGTGTCCAATGCTTTCAAGCAGTCCAGGTAAACACAATCCACTCAGACTTCCCTTGTCTAAAACGGAGCTCACTCTCACAAATGTCTGATTTTTTTTTTCTTTTTTACATACATATGACCTCCTTTCCTTGAATCCGTGTTGTCTCTTGTTCAGGAAGTTTTCCTTTGCTAGAGTCTGCGTTCCTATTATCTTTCCCTAGTTCTTACAAACCACAGTCGGCAGAGAGACTGGTCCGAAGTACAGCGCAACTTCCCGGACTCCTTTCTTAAAGACGGATGTGACACTTGCCCATTGCTATTCCCCTGACGACACTTGACGTTCCTCCAGCAACATCAACATATCCAAGGGCCTGTCAGGCAGCATATCTACCTTTTTCTTTACCTCGTATGGAGGAACGTCCATAGGGTCATGAGTGTTATGTAGATCAGAGCAATTTTAAGAGCCTCTTTAAGTCTTTTCCTTCACATGCCAATGGTTTCCAAGACCTTCCCATTCCGCCTTGTTGGTAATGTGGCTACAGTGTTTTCCAATGAAAAAAAAAAAATCTTTGACCTGTCGTTTACTTCTATGCATATCTTAACATCATCAAGAACTCTTCCATCTGTATCCCTTACCCTGATTAGCTTCAACTCTACATTTAACTGACAATCTTCTCCTGGTGAGTATACAGAAATGAGTTATTTCCTGCCTTGTCCACAATATTCTTTCCACCGTTTCTCTGTTCCTCCTTCATTATCACGTTACATTCATATTTTGCTCTCTTTTCCCTTTTAAAAGTTGGTTTGCCGTGGCGCCGTCTATACCTCCTCCACAGTACAACATTAAGTTCTTTCTCTTTCTAATATATCTTACTGAAATACATTTCTCTCTATCTTATTTATTCTTTCCTCTGTATTTGCAGCGACTCCTATATTCCAAGTTTTACAGGAGCTTCCATAACAATGACCTACATCATGGCTAAAGATCTCCATCTCCCGGGAATTTGTTAGCGTACAAATTCTTTGCTTTTGTGTACTTTCCACGACTACACTTTCTCTTTAAGCCTGGTTTTATTTCTGGTCTTTAAAGTCCTCGTTTCGCACAACACCAAACTCAGGCATTCTGTACAGGATAACGTTTTCTAAATGTCGTATCGTATGTGCCATTCACAGCTTCCATGCTCCTTTGTGTGTGCGAGATAAGATTTCAACAACGATGGTTTATGAGCTTCTCTGATCCAAGTGTGCTCACTGACATACTAGTACTGGAAATTCTCCTTAATGCACCTTTCAGAACGTTTTCTTCCATGACTCTCTGTCTCAAGATTTTAGAATTCTCCCACTCTGTTTACTTACACACTGAGTAACCCATTACTAGAATTCTGCCATCTCTGAGGAGTGCCCGTTTCACTGCTGCATGTTACCATCCTGGTCGTTTCTTCACTGTTTGCGTTGTGTGTGTGTTTTTTGGTTCACTGAAAGTTCTTTTGGTGGATTACAAATGACCAACGCCTTTCCATAAAGCTCTCCTCCTCTGCTCCGTTACGTACCCCCCTCGGACACATCAGGTCAAATATCATCTTTTCACTGTTACAAATTAATACGAGTGAGCACAAATTAATACGAGTGAGCACAAATGAAATTAAACGGCAACAGACCACTGGGTAACTTACGAGGCTGTTTTTCATAGTAGAGAAAACCGGACACTCATGGACTAGTGTGGCATGAGTACCTTGTTTTCCCTAATTAGATAATTGTACTCCAGCTCTTCTCAATTCAATACAAGCCTATGTGCATTAGTATACCTTATCTTCAACATGTGTGTGTTTGTGTGTGTGTGTGTGTGTGTGTGTGTGTGTGTGTGTGTGTGTGTGTGTGTGTACAATTCGTTAACGTATTTGGACTTGCAAATGAATTATTGTCATTCAAACAGTATCTTTGTTCAAGTCGGCGTTGGTCTGCGCTCTGTGCGTATCGGCGTCTCTTGGCCTGTGGCGGTTTGCCTCCTGAGGCACTGAGGAACGACTCTCCTCAAGCACGGCAGATAAGACCCTTGAACACGACAGAACGACCCATGGGTACAGTACTAGGCCAGGTCTTCGACGCGACTCTTAAAGCGTCATGCCAGAGACGAAACCATTACAGCCAAGGGTTTAGTGCCGTCGTGCTCAAGGCTCGCATGCTCGTGCTTAAGGGTAAGTCCTTCGTGCTCAAGGGTCGTACTGTCAAGCATTGCTCAAGGGATTTACATTCCCAAAGCATGGGCGTTGGTGTTAAGTTCTCCGCGTGGGAGGCTCTAACTGTGTCAATGCCTCTGGGGACTTGTGAGTTCGGACCAAGGAAATATGTCCGAATGACGCTCTGAAGACCATGAGTTGTCAGGTCTGTCTTGTAATTACAGCCATTATGATCATTTTTACTTTAATATTATTTAGAGATAAAAATAACGAGCCCAACCTCGTAAAATAAGTTACAGATTCCATAAAACGAGTGAAAATTTCCTGAACCGCCATTTCAGTCATGTGATTAGATGTCTCTCCGGTGCTGAAAATCCCACCTTAAGATGGTTAAGTCTCAACTATTTTACCCCACCTTCAACACCAACCTGCTTCACTTTCCTAATGAACTGGAAGTTCGAGAGAAATGACGCAATATTTCTCGATGCCTCTGTGTACACAATGGCAGGGGCCTTCACAAGACCTCCAATTACATGCAAATCCCGTCTCAAATAACTCCACACCGAACTGGACCATACAAAACCTAAGAACATTCTCGGACTGCCTGCAATTTTTTACTGTAATACGTGAGGAAATGCGTTCCTTTAAATAAATGCACTTTAGAAATACGTAAAATGTGGATACTATCAACGAGAATTAATTTATAATTCTAGTGTCCTTATCCAAAAATGTCACACTCCTAATTTCATTCAGGATTTTTGAACTGAAATGCATAATAACGCCACTGGTATGATAAATGACGGAGATAAAAGGAACTGATATCAAAATCATAATTACAATCATATCGAGACGTATACCATAACTTTCGGGAATATGCACGTAATGCTTTTACAACTGTTCCATTTTTTCACTTTTACCACAGATGAAAACCCTATACATTTCATTACTGCATCTAATAACTACGTAATTACAATGGTTCTTATTCTCTGGGTTTAATAGTTTCCGGTTAATCTAGTCATAAAGATACATAAACAGGAAGAACACTTTCAAATGACTACATCATATACATCCAACCGCCAGGACAGACTACCGGAACCCCATTTAGTACTACACCGGAGAGACGCCAATTCAATTCCTGCTGTTTTTCTTTTTCTCTTTAATTTTCGTTATTCTTTTTTTCCTTCACTTCCGAAAAACCGTAACATAATCCAGTGTAAAATACGCTATGTGAGGATGTATACACGAACGACCCCTCCATCCGCGAGTCGAATCCCGGAGCTAAACCTGTTTTCCTTGTGTTGTGAGAGTGGGTGTGTGTATGGTAGCAGTGCCCACGGTCATGTCACAGCCCGATCATTACGCTGGAGTCACCTTTCTAAGCATTATTAACCATAATTAGAATTCAATACTCTGAAAAACTGGCCAATCTTGTACAAATCTGACCGACAACGTAGCAACCAACTGCCCAAAAACCTGCACGTCCAAGAGTCCTATTTTTGGTATCAAAAAAGAGATTCATCGTCCCCAAAACTCCCAAAGTGTTTTCGTCATTACTCGAATCATTCCACAAAAATATTGTATCCAATGTCTGTAGGTGAACGCCACGTTCCTCCTCCCTCCATTATCATTACTAACGACTTGTATTTTCCTGCTCACGTTCGGGCTCCCGAAAATGGCCTCAGAGTAAAGGTTCAGATAAATGAGTCTCTGATCACGGCGCCCCTCTTCCATATTAAGAAGATTTCCTGAGAAATACAGGAACACATATAAATAATACATAGGCATAATATATATATATATATATATATATATATATATATATATATTTTTTTTTTTTTTTCTTCCATACATATTCGCCTTTTCCCGCGTTAGCGAGGTAGCATTCAAG
>JAYMFT010298741.1:0-10272 GCA_038088735.1 Panulirus argus | reverse complement strand
TATATATATATATATATATATATATAGAGAGAGAGAGAGAGAGAGAGAGAGAGAGAGAGAGAGAAAGAGAGAGAGAGTCGTAATTTCACGCAGATCCAAAATGTCTTTGAATATTATGCTCCTACTTTTGGGATAGATATTTCATGCTGCTCGAATATTTCTCATGTCATCATACTGCTTCATGTACGTCGAATATCGAAGTAAATCCAAGTATTTTTCTGTTTTTATATTCACGTCATACTCTCACATACGGACATGACATATTGACGCTAATCCGAATATATTTGTTTCATTGTCGCTTCCTTTCGAAAATGTTCTCACTGAAAATGTCTTAAACTGTTTAATCTTCGCGGTAAATACTTTGCCTCAGATCTTTTACGCAATGTACATCGATCGAATGATGGACGCTAAAGACAGACGGATCAGCCTGACCACGCCTCTTTTTTGTATGAAACAATATGGCATCACGGACTAAGTATTTTGAGAAATGCAAGTTAATCTGGCCTTACTTTGGCAACCCTGCTTTCAGGTTATTGTAATGTTAACGATTGGTAACGACATTTCCTGTCTTTTGCTGCTGTAAAATGTTATGATGATTTCATATTTCCACCAACCCCACTGAGACAACGCTGGTCGGTTGGTTGGTTGGTTGTTTGGTCTTTAGGCCTATCAACTGCCAGGGTCATTAAGGCCGCCAACGTCAAGATCACATGCATCCTCACTGTGCATGTGGCCCGTGACGCGAGTCGTGCTGTCATCACCACGATGAAAGCTCAAGGTAGTGAATGAATGAATTCAAAGTTCAAGACGCTGCCGGGGTTACCCAAACCACACCTACTCTCCCGCCATCCGCCTGTTTCAAGCTGTTGATTCCCATTTTCTTAACCAGCATTAGATTTGTGACGAATTTTCATGTCTGAGGTTCGGAATCTGTCCTGTTATTACGCAGGCTTCATTCAGTCTTCCGCACAGGAAGACCAGCATCAACACGCACAGTGTCTATACGCGTGGATAAAGTCTTCGATTTTAGCTATTGGTCATCGACTTTTAATTATGTTTTAAGCACTATAGTGAGGTGGTGTCTATTTACACCCTATAGCAAATGGGAGAGAAGTGGATACTAGATTTATCTCTCTCAATATATCTTCCTTAAAAGCCAATAAAAGAAAATGCTTTTCGGAGACGGAGTTGTTCGTTGATGTTTTGAAAGCAGCGGAAACCATCTCCCTATACGATGCTTCGCTTGTTTCCATCTGTGTTACTTTTTCATCTTGCCGACAGTCTCCTGCCGACACCGGGAAGTGAGTACATATGAGTTCACGCGTGATATATGGGTCTTGCTGTGAACTATACAGACCAGCGAGCACAGACGACATTGAAAATTTGGCTAAATATTGTGAACTATAGACTATCCTGTCACAATAGTCTATAGTTCACAATATTTAGCCAGTCACCAACCCAAATTTTCAATGTCGTCTGTACTAGCTAGTCTGTATAGTTCACAACAAGACCCAAATATCACGCGTGAACTCATACGTCCTCGCTAAAGCTGGAAACAGCGATCAAGTATAATAATGTAAATAAATAAATAATAGACTATCGTGTGTAAATAGCATTGGAGACTGATTAGTGTGTGGCTAATGACTCAGTGCAGCGACAGATGACCCAATCAACTTTCGTGGCGAACACGCTTAAGACATTCTGTGATTAGAACACTGGTTAATACCCAGTTCATATCTCAGAAAATAGTGCAGTGCGTTGGAAATGTCAACGCTTAGCGGAAACGGCTATCAACACCTCTATAGGAAAGAGGAAAAACTATGTGGAAATAACTGGTAGATTCCATTGTGAATAAGTTGTAAGACATACGAGTGTACACAGGGCGCCTTGCGATAAGTTGCGAGGGCAAGTGGTCCCAGGCGAGGGTGTGTTGACCGTATAATCCTTTCTGACACTCGATGAAAAAACAGATCTTCATTTTCCTACTTCTGGGAGATCGTCTTCCTCCTCCTCCTCCTCCTCCTCATGGGGCAGCAGTGCCTGTGAGGGCCGTCCTCTGTATAAGGCTGGCATCGTTACGGAGAGAGCGTGCGGCCCAACTGCCGCAGCCGGCAAAACAATTACCTGCCGCCACGCACCAACGCTCCTCTATGTAAATGAAGTCCCAAAAGCCGGCCATTTATGAGTGTGTGCGAGGTTCCCTGCTAACCACACGAATTATTCCCCTTGGTGGAGGACGGAATTGGATGGACACGGTGGTGGTGGTGATGACAGGGAGTTGGTGTAGGTGATGGTGGTGACGACCGCGAATTGTAGGAGGTGGTGGTGATAACTGGATATTGGTGGGATTCATGGTGGTGATGACTGGGGATTGGTGATGGTGGTGGTGGTGGTGATGACTTGGGATTGGTGGAGTTCGTGGAGATGGTGGTGACTGGGAATTAGTAGTCGTCGGGAGAGGGAATTGGTGGTAGTGGTGGTGGTGATGAGTGGATATTGTTAGTGGTGTTGGTGAGACGGCAATGGCCGGAGGACGGCTCACAGGAATACGTCAAGATTCGCATAACAATAGACCTATTGACCTATGACGAGGTGGAACGGGAATGGAACAAGAGACCTGAAGGAAGTGGGGAACGAAAGAGAGAAAAGACGAAAAAAGTGAGAGGATATGAAAGAAGGATAAAGGACAGGAGAGTCACGTACCTATGATTACTTATGCGATGTAGAATTTTGCCTGTAGTCAAGAGGAAACGCGTAGCGCGCACCGCAGTCCCCGGTATTTTTTTTTTCGAGAGAGACTTGTGTGAGTTATGTGTTGTGTGAGATGAAATGTGTGTGTGTATGTGTTTTTGTGGCCAGAATGTCGGCAACCCACGTGCATGTCAGGCAGAGAGAAGGACGGCAACCAGAACCAGGGGAGGAGAACTTAACAGCCACTGTCTGCAGTGCTGGCGCCGTCACTAACCATCCAGATAACTAAGGCTGGTTGTAGTCCTGCGGTTGCCAGCCACTCACTACCTGCTCAGAGAGAGAGAGAGAGAGAGAGAGAGAGAGAGCACCTGGTGAAACGCGGTGTCTGAACAATAGACAGATGACAGTGATAAAGATAGAGTGAGAACGCCCGCCAGTCCCTGGCTCTTGCTAGCCGGAACAACAGACACACACACACACACTTATACACACACATATGCAGAGGCACATACTCATACACATTCTCTTTCAAGCACTTGAGTAGCTGTCAAGTTTCACCCTTTTGGACTGGGTTACTATTTTCCCCCTTCTTCCTCACCCACACGTGGGATGACGGCTTCCAGTCCACAGCCACATAGTCTCTCCACCCCAGACACAACACCAGACAGCACGCGACTCGCACGACTCACCCTAACCCAAGATCATCCTGCGGTGAACGCCACGCGCTAGCCCATCCTCTTTTGGATATATCTAGTTGTAAATACTCTCTTTTTTTTCTCTCTCTTTGTACCTAACACACACACACACACACACCAGCCTGAACGAGCGACCAAAATTAGACAGTAGGTGGGGTGAGGGGGAGGGTGGGGGGTAGTGACGGTGCAGTCCATATAAGGCAGGAGGCAACAAGTGGCACGCATGATGGTATGGGCGGGCCTCCTGGCCCCCGGCCCTGTGACTCCCGCCCTTGTTTGTTCAGCTCCTGTTGCGCCCCGCAGCCCCGCAGGTTCAGCTCCTGTTGCGCCCCGCTACACTTGTTTTAGCTCCTGTTGCCCCATAATACCTGTTTATGTCCTGTCGCCCCACAGTTCGGCATACTTGCCTTTTGTTGCCCCGTGATTCTTGCTTATCTCCTGTTGCCCCGAAACACTTCTTCAGCTCCTGTTGCCTGATAGCGCTTTTTCAGCTCCTATTGTCCTGAAGTAGAGCTGTTTCAGCTTCCGTTGCTCCAAAGGGACTCTCTTTTATTTCCAAGCTCCTGTTATTTTTTTTCTTTAGTGTGGCTAAAGGATAGGGAGAAGAGGTGGAACAGGGGAAGGGATAGTTTGGAGTGCAAGAGAAAACTAGGGTTTGTGGTGTAAGGTGGTGTGTTGTCTGTTCAGGTCCTGTTGTCTTACAGTGAACTTTTAACTGTTGTTACCCCCACGGAGTGCCTTTAGCTATTGTTTCCTTACGGTATTCGTTTAGCTTTTGTGTCCCTAAAGTGTTTGTTAAGCTGTTGTTTCAAGCATTTGACCTCCCCTATGGAGTCTGTGGTTCTCCTCTCTGTGATTATAGTGAATCTTTTTCTGTGACCCTCGACATCTCCAAAGCATTCGACAGGGTATGGCACAAGCCTTTGCTTTCTATAAATAACTCCGTTTCTCTGAATTGTTCCCTCCTCTGTATTCTGTAACTAACTATCTCCCTTGCTAGTCGGTCCATTGTGGTGGTCGATGGTGACGGAACTTCCGTCTTATTCTGTCAACGAAGGCGTCTTTCAACAGTCTGCGTTATCGCATACATCTTTCTCCACTCCATAATTGATCCTTCTAACCGCATTTACTTTTGGGCCAAGGATTCTAGCCTACATATTTTAGCTTACTTTCCCTTCACCTCCCCTCTTCACAATAATATTCGTTCTTTCTCTCGAACTTAACATCATTTCCTCTCGTAATTCGGACCTAAGAAGCATCTCGTAATGGGATACCACTACACTGGCTAAATTCGAATATTCACAAACTCAGTGTCTGCCTCTATCATTTTCTTACACCCCGCTCGTATCCCACTGGTTTGCTTCAAAGCATTACAATTCATTTCTGCAGTATAAAATGTCAACATACTGGGTGTAACCATATCCTCCACTCTATCCTGCAAACCCCAAGTGATCGGCACCACAAAACCTTCCTTACGAAAGATGGGGATGTTGTGTTGTTACCGCAATTACTTTCACGTTGGCAGCTATCCATATCTGCAGGATTTCTGTTTGTCCCATCATGGAGTGCTGCTCGCATGGATTCCTCCAGTTCTCACTTTGACAGAGTGAAATCAGAAGCCTTCCATTTCATTAATCCTGCAAGGTATTTTTTTTATATCTGTTTTCCGTCCGGAGTGAAGGGTGGGGAGAGAGCCTTTGATTTGCTATCATTTTCTTTTTTGCTTTTAGGGGGACTCTTTATTTTCGAGAAGTGTTAAGGCAAGACCATCTCGCTTTGACCTTAGGTCTATGTATCTATGTAACTCAGAGTTCCCCAGCTGTCGCCTCTCTTAAAGCATTCCTTTCTCTTTAGCGTAATGTTGCTGCCCTTTTCCTGTTGTACGAATATCATTTCGGCCACTACTCTCGTGAGTCTTTGTGCGTGCCCCTGCCACGAAGGCACGCCTCCCACAGTTTTGATGCGAAGACCCGTCCTTATAACATCTCCACTCCTACAAGTAAGGTCTACGATCACCCGGAGAGCTTTGATTAGTCCCACACGTCCATTACCACAGAAAGAAGTTGTTGGTTCGCAACATCTTCTTCGGCACCTGTTGCCCCTCCATGCCATGTTTGTTTGGTTGCTGCTGTCCTGGGATATTTGTTCAACATTATATATTCTGATTTGGGTATTATCACCGTTTGTGACGTCCAGTGAAATTCAGATTAGGTTAGGTTAGGTTAGATTTGTTAGTTTAGGTTAGATTAGGCTACGTTAGGTTACGTTAGGTTTGTTAGGTTAGGTTAGTTTGGTTGAAATTGTTTCAGATGTCTTTTGAGCGATTCTGACCTTCATTAGTATCGCAGGTCTAACTTCTTGGGGGATTTTCTCCTCCCAGAACCTCGGGTCCCAGGTGGATGTCGGAAACAAGGTAATTTTACCCTGATCTGATTATAGAACCCAAGGTCCCCCTTTCATGGGGTCCAGCTGCTTTAAGGACGCGCCGCTATCAAGATGCAGGGGAATGATGGACTCCTTTACAGCGAAAAGTGTTTTGACAAGAATGTCCCTCTTTGCGTCCGCTGACGATGAAACAGCCTCACTAAGGGTGACTTTGCGCTCGTACTCGAACTACTGACAGACTCCAGTGGCACCATATTTCATAGATATGTTATGCCCTAGTTGCTATTCCCGCTTTAAGGGTCAGGTCAAAGGCCGAGCCACTCAACCAAGCCTCGCGCCTTGTGACAAACTCAATTAAACAATACGCAAATAAGAATAAAAGTTCGTCAGCGTCAATGCAGCCATCAGGGGATGTGGTGCACATCTGTGTACAATTCAAACCAATTAAGTGCTCAGGATTAGATGGAAGGCATTCTGGGTGAGATCAGCACACACACGAACACAAACGCTATGTACAGAATGATGAAAGCAGCGAGAGAGCTGGATTAAAAGGTAGTGACATTCATCAGAAATCATCTTGGCATCCGAGATAGCTATAACGTCAGGGCAATTCATCAAATAACTCCCGCTGAAGTCAGAAAAAAACCATCATAAATATTTCTTGATTGTAGAATTGTTTGAACAAAGATAGCGAGAGAGAGAGAGAGAGAGAGAGAAAGGCCAACGATTCGTCAAAAAGATAACTCATGTCAAAGCATCCAATGAGCGAGATCTGCTTTACGTTAAAGCAACTCATCGGATTGATACGTCGTCAGGCGAATACGACTCATGAAGCGAGTCAGCGGTTCGATCTCGGCGATGATGCGATGTTTGCTGACGCTTCTCTGAATGCTTTATCTTGATGGTTTTGAATACTCACAGGTGCCGACGGCGTCGCTCGCTCACCCCATCACCAGAGCGTCAAAACGATATCCCATTACACTAAGAAAGCGTCCACGGAGTAAATGACTCGGACCCGCCCGTGCGTAGTACATCGACCCTAACGGACCCATCTCCTCCCCTCCTCTGTTATGACAGTCGTCCAAAATCCGCCGGACTGAGCAGCGGCATTGCTGGCGAATGCCTCGCATTTCGCCAAGCAGCGAACAGACGAGACCTCGTCCATAGCACGGATTGTTGGGTGTGGGGATCGGGAGACATGGTCAGCGGAGGATCACATGCACGCATTCCCGGTCCAGTACTCGGTGTCATTTACTGGTAAATGTTCTTAAAGGATGCGGACCACACAGCTGCTTCTGTGGGAGGATCTTGTCACCAGCTCAAGGAAAAATGAAAATCGATTTCCCTTTTATTCACATACAGTGAAGATAAACAGCAGGCTGGATGTCTTAATCGTTAGCAGTTACAAATAATCCGTAGCTCTTGGCTAGTCTTTCACTGAATGCGACAAGAAAGCTGGGAAGCGTTTCTGTGGACACAAAGCCCCGTCCCACAGGCGGACTGGCTCCACTCGACCCAATCAGGATCTCATGCTTGACAATAACAGACCTCCCACACTTTCAACAGTATAACACGACCTCCTTCGGCTATGGATGGTGGTAATAATGATGATACCTATATGGAAAGTGAACAGTGGTTGCAGCTGGAGGAGCAGCAGGCGACAGACGAACATTACGTGAAAAAGAGCAGAGGAATGAGGTGACAGGGAGGAACTGATCGATTCTGCCCCACCGTAGCTTCCTTTCGCCAGCCTCTCAGCTGCCCTATCACCAGATTACCCGTGTAACTTCAACCTCATAGAACCGTCATGCAGTGTCGAGTCACTGTAACATCGCAACCGGAGACCTTTCTTCATCCGCAGTACTTGTAGGAAAGTCTCAGATCAACTCACACACAAAAGCTTTTGGTGTATGATGGAGGCACCAACTCGGCCTATGTCTTCAAGATGATGAGACACACAGGGACCAGGGAGCCTAGAAACCTGCCCTGCAGACTCACCTTCCTAACGCTGTGCAGAGAAACACTTTCTCTAGATTTACGGTTATACGTATAAGTTAGGCGCACGCCGTGTGGCTCGGAGTTAAATATATTTCATATCATCACTTCGTTCGTGTGTGTCTTATCGCGTGCATCTCTGTGCATTGGATGTATTTTCCACGATTTATCATTACCGTGCTTGTCTTGATGTACGTACACTAAACAGATCCACAAAACACGCGCACACAGGCATAGATACACGCACACACAAGCATACGCACATACGTACCCACACGGACATTCTACATGTAACATTATATATATATTCACAACGAGCACTGTACATGCACACAAACACTCAGACACACTTGAACACATACAAAACACAGAGCCATACAAAATCACATTCATGCAAAACACACACAAGCTTCCGTGGCATACGGGCCAGTGCTTCAGACCCATGAATCTTATGAGACCACGTTCGAGTCTCAGGGAAGGGCGCCCGGCTTGCAGCGAACCCAGTTGTTTTTCCTGCAGTTGGTGTTGGTTGATAGACAGTGTAATCTTAGGTTTATATATATCTATATTTGTGTGAATATATAAGTAATTAATTAATTGAAAAGTATGGGAAGAGAGTTCTACATTCGTGGAGCCCCATCCCCTGATTTTTATTAAGGTACGCCGAAATTTTGCTCCTGAGCATTGATCCGCGTAACGCTCACCGCAGGAAGATTCAGCATTAGCAATAAAGTCTTGTAATCTACATGCCGGCGAGTGAAAGAGTTGGAGAGGGTGCGTTTGTGGACTGAATGCCAATGCCAGCGCATATGATATATATATTGAAGCAAGCTCCTAACTCAAACGCGATAAAATAAAAGGGAAAGTCGTCAGAGCCGCGCCCGCAAGAGGCGAGACCACAGCACAGCCGATTCTTCACACTGGTAACCAGGCGGTAAATTATGCAGAATCGGTTAGCGTCCCTTGACCGTCGAGAGGCTGTTAGAATTACGTTGGTAATTAATAATGATGATAGTCAAACCAGCTTCTCTTTTCATGTGCCTCATATTCTCTGTTGTCTTATACGAGGTGTTTGTGTTTAGGATTCCTGGCTGGTCACAGGTGTTTGTGCTTTAAGTGGGTGTGCAGATGTTTGAACAGGCGAACTCACATGCAGAACTGAAAGCACACACACACACACACACACACACACACACACACACACACACACACACACACACGTACTCAGCGTCATGAACACGCCCTAATGAGAAACAAACATTGATACAAGTAGCACAAAAATAAATAGTCCCCATTTCCAAGAATGGGACTTTTTTTCCTCTCTAAAGTTAATTGGATGACGTCCCATACATCGACCACAGTGAAACATAGGCCTTTCATCAAGCCGGACATAAAACTCAGTGTGGTATTTCGGATTATCGAAACAGTTGGTTAATTGGCACGGGTTGGTTGGGGGTTGTGGGACCTAAATGACCTGCCATACAGCAATTACCGCATAACCCAGGCTTACTGTAGCGGACAGAAGACCCAATAAAAACTCATCTGCACTATTTGGCCACGAGGTAATGGCTTCCACAATCCTCGGGTGGATGCAGACACGATTCATCAAGAGATTCGGAACTGATTCAAACGTAAGCATATGAGGGGAATACTTTATACCAAAGACTGCTAGATATGACACGGTATTGGAGTAACACAGAATTCTTATTCTCCTCAAAATACAATCCATTTAAGGTGAACGTGTCCCAGGAAGGTGAATACAGAAGAGAAGGTGGCGGGATTTTTACACCATACGGGATCGCTTTGATTAGTTCCTGAAGCATTGTCCCCTGCGGATTAGGGCTTCGTAATCACACCTCATATGAAGAGGGAATCCTTATCATTGTAAGGGATTGATATATGAACCTCGACCTCTCAAGTTGTTTCAGGGACCGAGATAAAAAAAAAGATTACTGATCTTTCGAAAGATTTTCATGAGTAAATCTCTTGGAATAAGAGAGAGACTCGCGCCCACTCGTTCCTGCGAAGAATCTGGTCTGAAGTTAAAGGTCCCAGCGACCTGAGGGACTATATGGGGGTTAAGGAGCAATGGACACCAAAGCAGGGAACATAATGCTGGCTTGAATGAGAACATGTCTTGAGTTCAGTGTCTGTGGACTAGTTCTTGAAAGACAGGATGTTGCTTAGACTAGACAGATCGCTCGTCATGTAAAGTGTTCATGGTTCAATACACAGTTACTGGAATGCTATACATCTTTACTATTTGTTTTTTCGTATTCGATCGCCGTTCCCGCGTTAGCGAAGTAGCGTCAGGAACAGACGAAGAAAGGCTACATTCGCTCACATCCATTCTCCAACTGCCAGGTGTAATGCACCGAAACAAGATATTTATTGCTAAAAGTAATGTATGATATCGGTTTAATATATTCAAGTATATATATATATATATATATATATATATATATATATATATATATATATATAGAGAGAGAGAGAGAGAGAGAGA